>JAVJIF010029454.1:0-56758 GCA_038442645.1 Agave tequilana | reverse complement strand
CATGATGGTATCGTGATAAAAATATTTATACATGAATACATGGAACAGAGAATACAGAGTATATGTGTACATGAATAGTATGTCTCACACGAAGTGCACAATATACATCTGATATGATAGTGGCTAAGATATCAGGAAGTGTAACAAGTATAAACGAATAATAATACACATGTATCGAGCAAGTCATCTTATTTATACAATAATAACAATCAGTACATCCTGATATTTTAATCAATCTCTTCCAGTATCCTATACCACTAGTAGTTCATACCGGAGCTCCTACTCCAAACGAACCCATCCGAACATGACGTACGGGTACCATTATTCAAACGAGAGAGAGTGACCAAATAATAAGCATTCCCGATGTCACTGTTATTTATACCATTTTATTATATTAATTGGAAGCTCAATGATCAAGGAGCTCTAATCGGGTTGTATATCACGTGCATACCCGGGATCACGGTCTGACACAGTCCCCTGGCTGCTGTGACTAGGGCCCTCCGCTAAGAAGGGAGCAAGAAATGAGAAACGGAAGCTCAATGAGCTATATACAGTCAGTAGCCAGCACTACCATCCCCTGTAGGGGATAAATATTGATTCATAACATCCACCCGATAAAATCTAGTCAACCGTCAAGTCTCTCCCAACTCATGTTGATTTATTAAATATTACAATGAATCAGGAACAATAACAGTGCATGTAACATGTAATATAATAACAGAACTTGTATTACTGAACACGATAACAGGAAACATGAGATGTGGGATTTTAGAGATGACCTCCGTGGAAACTAGAGGTAGCTTCCACGTGGCACTTAGTTCCATACATCGAATATCAATAGACAGTTTGTTCAGGTAACAAGAGTTTCATATCAATACAGTGATACAGAAAGTGATCATGTACTGTATTCAGAAAATATGCATGTAATGGTTATACATGAATATCCAAATAACTATAATTCATATAACATGAATACATGAACAAGCAGAACATGTATATATGTGAATCTATGTAACAGAAAGATCATAACAGTATTAACGATACAAGAAACATGCATGTCATATACTTAGGTGTGTTTGCGTACCAGTGAAACAAGAACATGAAATAACAGTATTTAATGTAATAGAGTATTTGTGTAAAAAGGATACATGTATATGAAATAATAATGTCCGGTGTAATGGTTTCTCCGTGTCATAGTGATATAAGAATATGAAAGAACAGTGCCCGCAATGTAGCATATAGTAATATGCATTTAACAATGAAACATGAACATGAAATAACAATGTCCTGTGTCATAGTGCTTGTTGTCATGAGTGAGATATCAGTGACAATATTAGAGTGGTATAGCTAACATGACCATGTGTCAATATATCAACATTTGTTATAATATTTTTAATATTATTAATATGATCGATATCATATGATTATTATTATTCTTAAACTCTCACGACCATGTTAAAAGGTTATCCATTTATGTATTAATCTATTTATTAAAATTATTAACTTATTATCTAGATTATCTTTAACCCACCATTAGATATCTACTCGATATTTAGATAATTCACCATATTATATATTAAGTCAGAAATAAAATAAATTATTATTTTATCAATTATATTTAAAGAGCAATCATGCATATTCTAATTACAGTGATTTACCAATAATTATAATTATTAAATAATATTTACAGTGATTTGCCGATAATCATGTTTTAAATAAAGCAATCAATTTTATTCAACATAATAAAATATATTTATAAATAAAAAACTCACTTATTATTATAGGATTGTAGCTCGTTTTTCTACGATCGCAACGACTCAAGAATTGTCCAGATCGGACTCCAGATGGTCAAGTTAGTTCGCCCGAACACTAAAATCAATATAAATAGATTAGATATGAAATAAAAAGGTTTAAACTGTAATATTGCATTTATAAAGGGGATTAAATGTAATTTTACCTTTCTTAGAGAAAACGTGTCAGATCTGGGTCGGGTTTCTATATTGGGTTCAACCCAATTGACTTAAATCTATAAATGAATTTGGTTTGGGTTATCATGTTATTGGGTTTGAATTCATTAAGAGAGATAGAGAGAGAGAGAGAGAGAGAGAAGAATGAGAAAGAAAGAAAGGAGCAGAACAGGGGGGTGGCGTCGCCACTGGAGCGTGTGGGGGGGACCCACGGTGGCAGTCGGCGACGTTGTGGCCGCCGGTGGTCGCGGGGAGAATTAGAAAGAGGTGAAGAAAGAGTAGAGAAGAGTGAGAAGAGGAAGAAGAGTGGCGGCCTAGAAGCGCCGACGGCAGACCTGGAAGGGTGGCGTGGCCAGAGGGAAGGAGGAGAAGGGAAATAATAATAATAAGAAGGAGAAGAAGAAAGAGAGAAAGAAAGAAAGAAAGAGAATGAGAGAGAGGGGCTCAGTGGCTCGGCGTGCGACCTGGTCTGCCGGTGGTCAATCAACGATTATGGTTGGTTGGCAGTCTGGTGGGCCGAGTTTGCAGACACAGAGAGGGGAGAGTGTGAAACAGAGAAAGTGAGAGACTGGGAGTTAGAGAGAGGGGGGGAGAAAATAGAGAAAGAGTAAGAGAATGAAGAAAGAGAGATTAATATAGAGGGAGGAAGGAAAGAGGGGTGGGGATAGGTCAGTGGAACAGAGGCGATGGCTTGGGGAAGAAGGAAAAAAAAGACTGGAGAAGAAAAGAAAGGAAAGAAAAAAAAGGATTTATATAATATTATTTAATCCAATTAAATTCGACTAGTTCAGATCGGTTCTCAAAAATTTTGTAAAATAGAAAATATTATCCAGATGAATAATGTAAAATCGGATTCAAGAAATTTAGTCTGATTTACAAATTAAAAATCTTAGAATCAGTTGGTGATACTTGTCGACACCAGATTGGCTAGAGTTTTGACTAATTTAGAAAATAACAAAATACACTAAAATAAAAAATATGATCTTGAGGAACAATATGAAAGTAGTCTAAAATTTTAACTCCATTTATAAATTAAAAAAATCATAAAGTCAATTATCGGTATCAGTCGACACTAAAATCAGAGATTTTCTAAAATAATCCTGAAATTTCTGAAATTCTAAAAATCTAAAATATTAGAAAATAATATCCGAAGCTAAAATCGGTTCAGTCTCACTACCATAAGGTCAAATTAAATATGTAGACCGTATCGTGTACTGATACTGCGACATATACATGTAGAGCCGGGGGTTACAGTATATTAACGGTATCCTGCGACAAGATGATCTCTGGTAAATGAAGTCCTTGCAATTTATTCCAATCAATCACCTTGATAGAATCACCTTCCAACCATAGTTTAGCATGGGCTATTGGACTGAGTGTTCGAGCCCAGGTGCCGGAGAGATTGGTTGTTGATGAGGCACAAGGTTTTAGTTGTGCTACAGGGATGAAATGGGTATATGTGGAATCCTCCGCCTGCAGATGTGTTGAAGGTTAATTTCGATGCAGCTTTGTGGGATGATGGGTGCTCGTCAGTGGCGTGTGTGTAGTAAGGAATTCTACAGGGAAGCTACTGCAGATTGGGTTACCAAGTATGTGAGGGACATTGAGGCAAATGTTTTGTTGATGAATGAATTTCCCTCTCAGTTGGTTCAAATTGCCCAAGCTGATGCTTGTGGTACTTGTTATGAGAGAGGATGATCTCTGGGCCTGAAGGCCTTGTGTTTAGCCAAAAAAAAAAAGAAAAATACCCATAGTTTAGCATGAGTATATCTTCTTCTCACTTCAATCACTGCCTCTCATACTGCACAAATTTGCACTTCAAAAATATATATAGCAATGAAATATGCACACCAACAAAACAATAATCTCCCTAGAGCGTCATGGAGCTACAAAAGCAGCTCCAGCAGTAGCGTCCTCAGGATCCTGCTAGCCATCAAATTGATCTTCACTCCGTCTACATCTCAGAATAACTCCACCGAGTACATTACTAGTGCTCTCTTGACTAATAATAACTTCAATGGTATTCCACCTCTCACAAACTTGAGCCTTGATTGATTTGATGATCGTGTTTATGTCTATCACATAGTTGTCAAACATACTAGCATTTCTCTGCTTCCATATCATCCAAGCGTCGTATGCAATGAACGATTGTGCTCTTCAGACATAAGATGTGCCAATCTTTTGCCTTACCTCCCAAGTATTGTTTGCAACCTTGTATTTATGTTTGATAACCCTTGGGCATAAGGTGTCAGGATTCTCAACAAATTTGCCTAGTTGGTTAGTCATCAAGGCATTATGGAAGCTCCTCATATGCTTAAGGCCAAGCCCTCCATTTTTTTTTCTCTAGACACACTGTTTCGTGCCACTGCAGCCATGCCATTTTTATCCTTGCTTTACACATGGAAAACATTGAAAATAATGTTCCATTCTCTCAAGGATCCAGTTTGGTATCCATCCGCTCGACATTAAATACAAGGGAATAGCTTGTAGCACTGACTGGATTAGAGTGACCCTTTCGGCAAAGGATGAAGAGGTCGCCTTCCACAAAGCCAGCTTGTTCTGAATTTTCTCAAGAATAAGTTGAAAACCCATCATCTGCAGTCTATTCGTACCAATGGTCACTCCCAATATCTCATTGGAAGATGATCTTTTGATACGTGTCTTGATTCTTCAATCGATAGTGGTTCCAAAGATAATTGTTGATTTGCTGTGGTTAACCTTTTTGATCACTACAAGTGCAATACCTTGCAATGATATTTGTCAATGCATTGGTCTCCCTCAGATTAGCACCGGCAATGAGCAGGCAGTAATCTACGTAACCAACTGCCCCATTATCTCACCCTTGTTGTCCACTGGCAGTCCAGTGATGGCATCTTTGTTTAAAACACTCAAGCAGAATCTCTGGCATAGCTTCTCTGTTTGTAACTACATGCCTTCATCCGCTGTAGCTTCTATGTTATTATCATTAGTTGTTCATATATAAATTAAACTAAACAAATTTGAAATATTCAAGTATTTTAAATTAAATTTACTTGTAAATATATCAAAACTCCAAAATTTTCAAGCCTATTTGTGAAAATTTTACCGAAATTAAATTGGTTAACTTAATCTAATTCGTGGAATGATTGATTTTTTAAAACTAAAGTAATGATGTTAAGAATCTAATATCTCGTTATATAGGTATATATGATAATGGATTCATATTTTCTTGTACAAATTCTTACCACAACCTCTCGGATAAAAAAAAAACTCTTCGAATCACCACGAGCCTCACGTCATTTTCTGGAATTTTCCTATTAGTAAGATAGATTTTAAAAGATTTGACTAATTTTGGTACATTGAACATATATTTTATGAACCACAAATTTTATCATGTCTCCTTGGAGCAGTTAGAATCTAGGTAAAAACATCTATCCTGCAAAAAAGAGCTGTTCTCAAATCTGATATTTTTTTGATAAATTCAGCAGATTTTAATTGTCTTGATATTCTTGGAAAAAAAAGTGACGGGTCCAGAAGGCCAACTCCCTCTTTTTAAAGTAGTGTGAATTTTGAAGTAATTCTTAGAAAATCACCCTCCCACTCGACGGATTCGGTTCAAGTGTGTGAACTACATGTTGGAATTGAAGAATATAAAGGGAATCTTCAAGTTGAATTATGGCGAGATCCGTTGATCAAATCAACCGGATGATGGTTGGAGTGTATTCTCCTTCCATTTGTGATGAACGTGGTATATTCACATGTTCAATTCCGACTTCAAATGAATGAGATATTCAAGTCCAAAGATTGCCTAATTCAAAGCCAAGTGGAACTAAAGGTTGCTTCAAGCATTTAGTCCCACATTGGCCGTGGGATGGAAGCTTGTGTAGTATAAATAGAGAAAATTGAGAAAAAGGGTGTGCCCTTTGGGTACTTGGAGTTTTCGCGCCGCGAAAAGGAGGGAACTATGCACGTACATACGTGCGCGCAAGCGCGCCGCCGCTGGCGGCGGCGGCCGCCGGTGCCAGTGCCGGGTCGGGCACGGGTCCGGGTCTACTGTACTCGGGTTCAGATCTGAGTCTGAGTTCCCTACCTGACCAAGGTCCCGCTCCTGTTGCAAACCTGTTGGATTGCCAACAGTTGCGCACCTGTTGGACTGCCAAAGGTTACGCACATGTTGAACAACCAAAGGTTGCAAAACAGTCCGCTCCGCGTCAACGGTTGCGACTGTTGGACTGCCAACAGACACGGCTGGACCAAAGGTTGCAGCTTTTGTTTGGGTTCAAACCTGTTGGCCTACTCCTGGAAAACTATATAAAGCCCTCCTGGTTCTCAATTAAAAACACACCAACAGAGAATTAACTCTCTATATCTCTCTCTCCTCTCTCTATTTAAAGTTCTGAACTGTTCTTCCAACTTTCTGAACTGCGCTTCCAGCCTGAAGTGGGAATCCGCGATTTCCAGCGTAAAGTGGGAATCCGAAGCGACTTCCTAAAGGAGATTCTGCCAAATTCTTCAACCTTCCTACATCCTTAACAGTGGGTGTTCCTCTAAAAGAGTAAGACAAATATTCATTTGAAATTTGTCATTATACCGCTGCTTTGCTAATCCTGTGTAGGTACTGGTTGACTACGGTTCGACCGTACGGTGATTTGGTAGTGCTATCCAAATACCGTGAAGAAGTGTTGTATCTTGGAGACCAGTGTCGTACCTCACTTCAAATACTGTATAAGTGGATTAAGTCCTTTATACAGGGGATATACTTTACAGTATATCGAGATTGACTTAGATTCAGTCTAAGTGATACTGTATAAGTGGATTAAGTCCTTATACAGGGGATATACTTTACAGTATATCGAGACTGACTTGGATTCAGTCTAATTGGTGCTTAAACCAAGGAAGGAAATTGAAAGGTGGTTCTTAAATTAAGGAACGTTCTATTGAACGGAAAACCTCCCACCTGATATTTGCCGACCTGGCCAATTAGATTGTTGATATCTCAGTGATCTTGATTAGTTGTCAGATTGATTCTTGTTAAGCAGGATACCCAACAATCTTAAGACAATTAGTATTGAAGTTACTAACTTCAGTTCTGCTTGAACTTGCAGAAGATGTCTGAGACAAATCAAGATAGCTCAAGCAAGGCAACAAACATGCCGCTCCAAAGTTTGATGCCTCCTCCACTTCCTAATCCGAAGCCGGAGAAGCCAGAAAGTTTGATGGCACAGAATTCAAGAGGTGGCCACAGAAGATGTACTTCTACTTGACCACTCTTCATCTGGCCAGATTCTTGGAAGAAGATCCACCAGAGCCTGCAACTGATGCATGGACTCAATGTGACTTCCTTTGCCGAAATTATGTTCTTAATGGACTGGATGACTCTCTTTATAATGTCTACAGTCCAATCACTACGGCAAAGAAGTTATGGGCCAGTCTTGACAAGAAATACAAGACTGAGGATGCTGGTACCAAGAAATTCGTCGTAGGACGATTTTGGATTACAAAATATGGATACCAAGACTGTCATCAGTCAGGTACAAGAGTTCCAACTTATCTTGCACGAAATAGAGGCCGAAGGTATGATTCTTCCTGAAACTTTTCAGGTTGCAACAATCGTGGAGAAGCTCCCACCTGCGTGGAGAGACTTCAAGAATTACCTGAAGCACAAGCAAAAGGAGCTAAAGTTGGAGGATCTCATTGTGAGGCTTCGTATCGAGGAGGACAACCGCAAGTCCGAGAAAAGGACCAGCAAGAACTCCTACGAAGCAAAAGCTAATGTGATCGAGGACTCAAAGGGGAAAAGCGTCTACTTCCAAAGGCTGAAGCGGAAGAAGACATCCCAGGGGTACAAAGGCAAGGCCCAAGACGGCAAAAGCATGCGCTTCAAAGGAACCTGCTATGTCTGCAACAAAGAAGGACATAAAGCTAATGAATGTCGCAGCCGTCTTAAGGGGAACAAGAAGAGCCACCACAGGCAAACATGACCAACCATGAATCACCAAGTCTTTCAGCTGTGGTGTCAGAAGTGAATCTGACAACCAATAACAAAGATTGGTGGGTAGACACGGGAGCTACTCGGCACATCTGCTCGGAGAAATTGTTATTCTCAGAATATCAAAGGCTAGAGCAAGATGAGCAGCTATTCATGGGTAATTCAGCCTCCTCAAAGGTTGAAGGAAAGGGCAAGGTCATCCTGAAGTGGACATCGGGGAAGAGCTTACTCTTAACGATGTGCTTCATGTTCCAGACATCCGCAAGAATTTGATCTCCGAATCAATACTTAGTAAGAAGGGATTTAGAATGGTATTTGAATCCGACAAATTTGTACTTACTAAGGGAGGGATGTATGTGGGTAAGGGCTATCTTGTTGATGGACTTTTTAAGCCAATGTTGCAGTGGTAGATAAAAAAGTCCGTGTATTTGTACCCGAAGCTAATAAATAAAGGAAATTCTTCTATTTATTTGCTTGAGTCTCCTATTTTGTGCATGCTAGATTAGGGCATGTAAATTACAAGTCTTTGAAAAACTTGTCTAATCTGGGATACATTCCTAACTCAACTTGGAAGAAATTCGCAAGTGTGAGGTTTGTGTTGAGGCCAAGTTGGCTAAAAATTCATTTCACTCAATAGATCGAAATACAGAACCTTTAGGGTTAATTCATAGCGATCTATGTGACTTGAAGTTTATGCCAACTAGAGGCGGTAAAAAGTATTTCATTACTTTTATTGATGGCTGTACAAGATACTGTTATGTGTATCTTTTAAACAGTAAAGATGAGGCAATAAATATGTTTATAACATATAAGGCCGAAGTTGAGAATCAACTCAACAAGAAAATCAAGATTCTAAAATCCGATAGAGGCGGAGAATATGAATCAAATGATTTTAGTGAGTTATGTGCTAGTTTTGGTATAATACATCAAACTACAGCACCATACACTCCTCAGCAAAATGGAATTGCTGAACGGAAGAACAGAACTTTGAAGGAGATGGTTAATTTCATGCTCGTAAGTTCTGGAGCTCCGCAGAACTTGTGGGGGGAAGCTCTATTAACTGCAAATCATATTCTAAATAGAGTACCCCACAAGAAAACTTGGTCTAATACCATTCGAGTTATGGCATGGAAGGACACCTTCCTACCATTACCTCAAAATGTGGGGGTGCCTTGCAAAGTGCTAGCACCATTACCTAAAAAGACTAAGTTGGGAGCAAAAACTATGGACTGCATATTCATAGGCTATGCCTTGAATAGTAGTGCCTACAGATTTCTGGTTCGTAAATCAGAAATACCAGATATTCATGTAAATATGATTATCGAATCTCGAGATGCTGTGTTCTTTGAAGACATCTTTCCGTACAAACGGGAAGCAGATAAGACTTCTGGGAAAAGAACACACGAGATGGCGTTCAGGGACGAAAGCCCCGAGGAACCAATTGTAAATGCGGAAATTGAACCAAGAAGAAGTCAGAGATCTAGAATCTCAAAATCTTTGGTCCAGATTTCATAGCATACGCTATTGAGAGCGAGCCTCAAACATTTAAAGAGGCTTTGTCAAACCCAGAAGCACAAATGTGGAAAGAAGCTATAAATAGCGAAATAGAATCCATACTAAGTAATCATACTTGGGAATTGGTAAACTTGCCTCCTGGAAGTAAACCAATTGGGTGTAAGTGGATTTTCAAACGAAAATTAAAACCCGATGGATCTATCGATAAGTACAAGGCTAGATTAGTAGCCAAGGGTTATCGGCAAAAAGAAGGACTTGACTACTTCGATACTTATTCACCAGTAACAAGAATAATGTCCATACGGATGTTAATCGCAATTGCAGTATTGCACAACTTAGATATCCATCAAATGGATGTCAAGACTGCATTCTTAAATGGTGAATTAAGTGAAGAAATATATATGGAGCAACCTGAAGGATTTAAAGTCAAGGGCCAAGAACACAAGGTGTGTAAATTGGTAAAATCCTTATACGGTTTAAAACAGGCTCCAAAACAATGGCATGAGAAATTTGATAGTGTCATGATCAAAGATGGATTCACTATCAATGAATGCGATAAGTGTGTTTACACGAAAACAGTTGGAGATGCATGTATCATTGTTTGTCTTTATGTAGACGACATGTTGATACTTGGGACTAATATTGAAATTATTAAGTCCACTAAAAGAATGTTATCCAACAGTTTTGATATGAAGGATCTGGGGGTTGCTGATGTAATTTTAAGAATTAAAATTACTAGAACACCAGATGGAATCAGTCTATCTCAATCTCACTACGTGGATAAGATGATAGAAAGATTCAATGATCATGGGATAAAAGAGAATACAAATCCTTTTCTCCCACACATCCACCTTCATAAGAATACAGGAACTGAAATACGCCAGTTGGAGTATTCTCAGATTATCGGAAGTCTAATGTATTTAATGAATTGCACTAGACCCGATATTGCTTACGCTGTAAGCAAGTTAAGTAGATACACTAGTAATCCTAGTGATCTACATTGGACCGCTCTACTACGAGTATTGGGTTACGTATCACATACCAAGGAATATGCCTTGAGATATGGAAAGTATCCTCCTGTACTGGAAGGATACAGTGATGCTAATTGGATTGCAGATTCTGAGGAATCAAAATCAACTAGCGGATACGTATTTACTCTAGCAGGAGCAGCGGTATCTTGAAAATCTTCTAAGCAAACATGTATTGCCCGTTCCACTATGGAATCGGAATTCATAACCATAGATAAGGCTGGAGAAGAAGCAGAATGGCTTCGACAATTCTTAGAAGATATACCGTTATGGCAAAAGCCAGTGCCCGCTATATGTATACACTGCGACAATCAAGCAGCTATATCTAGGAACAAAATGTGATATACAACGGTAAGTCTAGACATATTCGTCGTAGACATAATACCGTGAAGCAGTTGCTCTCAAATGGAATTATCTCTATTGACTTTGTATCGTCAAAGGATAATTTAGCGGATCCGCTTACTAAAGGTTTAAGTGGAGAGCGTATAAACTGCGCATCGAGGGGAATGGGTCTAAAAGCCTAACCTTACCGAGTCAGCTTAATGGAAACCTCACTTAGCGACTGGAGATCCCACGGACTAAGTTCAAGAGGAAAAACTAGTTATGATTGACTCAGCCAGTAAGCACTTGGGAGCTTGACTCCAATCCATTCCTAAGGTGCACATAAGTGCTTTTCTACAAGTGGATTAAGGATAAGCTTAACGCTTTTAATGATGCCTATATCTTGTTACTAAACAAGTGGAGTAGAGTAGACTACTCTTAATAGGTCCATCACCTATGTGAGTATAGAGTTGGGTCGGCTCTTTGGAATCTCTATGGAGGCTGTTATTCCCTAAAGATACTCTCTGAAATCAAGAATGTCCAGGGCCAAAACGGACACAACAGAGAACCAAAGTTGATTTGAAAAGTCACTGTGTGAAGCTTGTTGACTTGACTTACACTAACGGCTAACAGTTCAAGACCTAGTTCACTGATTAGCCAGTAAGTCCGATAAAGCTTTCGCTATGGAAGGTTCAAGACCTAGTTCACCTATCCTTATGCAGTTTCTTTTCTAAAGTACCTTACACAATAGAGTCAGTCTCTTTGTGTGTCATTTCCTTGAATCTCCATTCATTGTGGGGGATTGTTGGAATTGAAGAATATAAGGGAATCTTCAAGTTGAATTATGGCGAGATCCGTTGATCAAATCAACCGGATGATGGTTGGAGTGTATTCTCCTTCCATTTTGATGAACGTGGTATATTCACATGTTCAATTCCGACTTCGAATGAATGAGATATTCAAGTCCAAAGATTGCCTAATTCAAAGCCAAATGGAACTAAAGGTGCTACAAGCATTTAGTCCCACATTGGCCGTGGGATGGAAGCTTGTGTAGTATAAATAGAGAAAATTGAGAACAAAGGGTGTGCCCTTTGGGTACTTGGAGTTTTCGCGCGCGAAAAGGAGGGAACTATGCACGTACATACGTGCGCGCACGCGCGCCGCCGCTGGCGGCCGGCCGGCGCCGGTGCAGGTGCCGGGTCGGGCTCGGGCCCGGGCCCGGGCCCGGGTCTGGGTCTGGGTTTACTGGACTCGGGTTCAGATCTGAGTCTGAGTTCCCTACCTGGCCTGGTTCTTTTTGAACCAAGGTCCCGCTCCTGTTGCAAACCTGTTGGATTGCCAACAGTTGCGCACCTGTTGGACTGCCAAAGGTTACGCACATGTTGAACAACCAAAGGTTGCAAAACAGTCCGCTCCGCGTCAACGGTTGCGACTGTTGGACTGCCAACAGACACGGCTGGACCTAAGGTTGCAGCTTTTGGTTTGGGTTCAAACCTGTTGGCCTACTCCTGGAAAACTATATAAAGCCCTCCTGGTTCTCAATTAAAAACACACCAACAGAGAATTAACTCTCTATCTCTCTCTCTCTATTTAAAGTTCTGAACTGTTCTTCCAACTTTCTGAACTGCGCTTCCAGCCTGAAGTGGGAATCCGCGATTTCCAGCGTAAAGTGAGAATCCGAAGCGACTTCCTAAAGGAGATTCTGCCAAATTCTTCAACCTTCCTACATCCTTAACAGTGGGTGTTCCTCAAAAAGAGTAAGACAAATATTCATTTGAAATTTGTCATTATACCGCTGCTTTGCTAATCCTGTGTAGGTATTGGTTGACTACGGTTCGACCGTACGGTGATTTGGTAGTGCTATCCAAATACCGTGAAGAAGTGTTGTATCTTGGGAGACCAGCGTCCATTATCCCGTTAGCACCGGTGCGTGGGACGTAATTGTCTTAAGGAGATTCGCTCTAAGCGTACCTCACTTCAAATACTGTATAAGTGGATTAAGTCCTTTATACAGGGGATATACTTTACAGTATATCGAGATTGACTTAGATTCAGTCTAAGTGATACTGTATAAGTGGATTAAGTCCTTTATACAGGGGATATACTTTACAGTATATCGAGACTGACTTGGATTCAGTCTAATTGGTGCTTAAACCAGGGAAGAAAATTGAAAGGTGGTTCTTAAATTAAGGAACGTTCTATTGAACGGAAAACCTCCCACCTGATATTTGCCGACCTGGCCAATTAGATTGTTGATATCTCAGTGATCTTGATTAGTTGTCAGATTGATTCTTGTTAAGCAGGATACCCAACAATCTTAAGACAATTAGTATTGAAGTTACTAACTTCAGTTCTGCTTGAACTTGCAGAAGATGTCTGAGACAAATCAAGATAGCTCAAGTAAGGCAACAAACATGCCGCTCCAAAGTTTGATGCCTCCTCCACTTCCTAACCCGAAGCCGGAGAAGCCAGGAAAGTTTGATGGCACAGAATTCAAGAGGTGGCAACAGAAGATGTACTTCTACTTGACCACTCTTCATCTGGCCAGATTCCTGGAAGAAGATCCACCAGAGCCTGCAACTGATGCATGGACTCAATGTGACTTCCTTTGCCGAAATTATGTTCTTAATGGACTGGATGACTCTCTTTATAATGTCTACAGTCCAATCACTACGGCAAAGAAGTTATGGGCCAGTCTTGACAAGAAATACAAGACTGAGGATGCTGGTACCAAGAAATTCATCGTAGGACGATTTCTGGATTACAAAATGGTGGATACCAAGACTGTCATCAGTCAGGTGCAAGAGTTCCAACTTATCTTGCACGAAATAGAGGCCGAAGGTATGATTCTTCCTGAAACTTTTCAGGTTGCAACAATCGTGGAGAAGCTCTCACCTGCGTGGAGAGACTTCAAGAATTACCTGAAGCACAAGCGAAAGGAGCTAAAGTTAGAGGATCTCATTGTGAGGCTTCGTATCGAGGAGGACAACCGCAAGTCCGAGAAAAGGACCAGCAAGAACTCCTACGAAGCAAAAGCTAATGTGATCGAGGACTCAAAGGGAAAAGCGTCTACTTCCAAAGGCTTGAAGCAGAAGAAGACATCCCAGGGGTACAAAGGCAAGGCCCAAGACGACAAAAGCTTGCGCTTCAAAGGAACCTGCTATGTTTGCAACAAAGAAGGACATAAAGCTAATGAATGTCGCAGCCGTCTTAAGGGGAACAAGAAGAGCCACCCACAGGCAAACATGACCAACCATGAATCACCAAGTCTTTCAGCTGTGGTGTCAGAAGTGAATCTGACAACCAATAACAAAGATTGGTGGGTAGACACGGGAGCTACTCGGCACATCTGCTCGGAGAAATTGTTATTCTCAGAATATCAAAGGCTAGAGCAAGATGAGCAGCTATTCATGGGTAATTCAGCTTCCTCAAAGGTTGAAGGAAAGGGCAAGGTCATCCTGAAGTGGACATCGGGGAAAGAGCTTACTCTTAACGATGTGCTTCATGTTCCAGACATCCGCAAGAATTTAATCTCCGGATCAATACTTAGTAAGAAGGGATTTAGAATGGTATTTGAATCCAACAAATTTGTACTTACAAGGGAGGGATGTATGTGGGTAAGGGCTATCTTGTTGATGGACTTTTTAAAGCCAATGTTGCAGTGGTAGATAAAAAGTCCGTGTATTTGTACCCGAAGCTAATAAATAAAGGAAATTCTTCTGTTTATTTGCTTGAGTCTCCTATTTTGTGGCATGCTAGATTAGGGCATGTAAATTACAAGTCTTTGAAAAACTTGTCTAATCTGGGATAGTAATGGAAGAAATTCGCAAGTGTGAGGTTTGTGTTGAGGCCAAGTTGGCTAAAAATTCATTTCACTCAATAGATCGAAATATAGAACCTTTAGGGTTAATTCATAGCGATCTATGTGACTTGAAGTTTATGCCAACTAGAGGCGGTAAAAAGTATTTCATTACTTTTATTGATGACTGTACAAGATACTGTTATGTGTATCTTTTAAACAGTAAAGATGAGGCAATAAATATGTTTATAACATATAAGGCCGAAGTTGAGAATCAACTCAACAAGAAAATCAAGATTCTAAAATCTGATAGAGGCGGAGAATATGAATCAAATGATTTTAGTGAGTTATGTGCTAGTTTTGGTATAATACATCAAACTACAGCACCATACACTCCTCAGCAAAATGGAATTGCTGAACGGAAGAACAGAACTTTGAAGGAGATGGTTAATTTCATGCTCGTAAGTTCTGGAGCTCCGCAGAACTTGTGGGAGGAAGCTCTATTAACTGCAAATCATATTCTAAATAGAGTACCCCACAAGAAACTTGGTCAATACCATTCGAGTTATGGCATGGAAGGACACCTTCCTACCATTACCTCAAAATGTGGGGGTGCCTTGCAAAGGTGCTGGCACCATTACCTAAAAAGACTAAGTTGGGAGCAAAAACTATGGACTGCATATTCATAGGCTATGCCTTGAATAGTAGTGCCTACAGATTTCTGGTTCATAAATCAGAAATACCAGATATTCATGTAAATATGATTATCGAATCTCGAGATGCTGTGTTCTTTGAAGACATCTTTCCGTACAAACGGGAAGCAGATAAGACTTCTGGGAAAAGAACATACGAGATGGCGTTCAGGGACGAAAGCCCCGAGGAACCAATTGTAAATGCGAAAATTGAACCAAGAAGAAGTCAGAGATCTAGAATCTCAAAATCTTTTGGTCCAGATTTCATAGCATACGCTATTGAGAGCGAGCCTCAAACATTTAAAGAGGCTATGTCAACCCCAGAAGCACAAATGTGGAAAGAAGCTATAAATAGCGAAATAGAATCCATACTAAGTAATCATACTTGGGAATTGGTAAACTTGCCTCCTGAAAGTAAACCAATTGGGTGTAAGTGGATTTTCAAACGAAAATTAAAACCCGATGGATCTATCGATAAGTACAAGGCTAGATTAGTAGCCAAGGGTTATCGGCAAAAAGAAGGACTTGACTACTTCGATACTTATTCACCAGTAACAAGAATAACGTCCATACGGATGTTAATCGCAATTGCAGTATTGCACAACTTAGATATCCATCAAATGGATGTCAAGACTGCATTCTTAAATGGTGAATTAAGTGAAGAAATATATATGGAGCAACCTGAAGGATTTAAAGTTAAGGGCCAAGAACACAAGGTGTGTAAATTGGTAAAATCCTTATACGGTTTAAAACAGGCTCCAAAACAATGGCATGAGAAATTTGATAGTGTCATGATCAAAGATGGATTCACTATCAATGAATGCGATAAGTGTGTCTACACGAAAACAGTTGGAGATGCATGTATCATTGTTTGTCTTTATGTAGACGACATGTTGACACTTGGGACTAATATTGAAATTATTAAGTCCACTAAAAGAATGTTATCCAACAGTTTTGATATGAAGGATCTGGGGGTTGCTGATGTAATTTTAGGAATTAAAATTATTAGAACACCAGATGGAATCAGTCTATCTCAATCTCACTACGTGGATAAGATGATAGAAAGATTCAATGATCATGGGATAAAAGAGAATACAAATCCTTTTCTCCCACACATCCACCTTCATAAGAATACAGGAACTGGAATACGCCAGTTGGAGTATTCTCAGATTATCGGAAGTCTAATGTATTTAATGAATTGCATTAGACCCGATATTGCTTACGCTATAAGCAAGTTAAGTAGATACACTAGTAATCCTAGTGATCTACATTGGACCGCTCTACTACGAGTATTGGGTTACGTATCACATATCAAGGAATATGCCTTGAGATATGGAAAGTATCCTCCTGTACTGAAAGGATACAGTGATGCTAATTGGATTGCAAATTCTGAGGAATCAAAATCAACTAGCGGATACGTATTTACTCTAGTAGGAGCAGCGGTATCTTGGAAATCTTCTAAGCAAACATGTATTGCCCGTTCCACTATGGAATCGGAATTCATAGCCTTAGATAAGGCTGGAGAAGAAGCAGAATGGCTTCGACAATTCTTAGAAGATATACCGTTATGGCAAAAGCCAGTGCTCGCTATATGTATACACTGCGACAATCAAGCAGCTATATCTAGGGCACAAAATGTGATATACAACGGTAAGTCTAGACATATTCGTCGTAGACATAATACCGTGAAGCAGTTGCTCTCAAATGGAATTATCTCTATTGACTTTGTATCGTCAAAGGATAATTTAGCGGATCCGCTTACTAAAGGTTTAAGTGGAGAGCGTATAAACTGCGCATCGAGGGGAATGGGTCTAAAAGCCTAACCTTACCGAGTCAGCTTAATGGAAACCTCACTTAGCGACTGGAGATCCCACGGACTAAGTTCAAGAGGAAAAACTAGTTATGATTGACTCAGCCAGTAAGCACTTGGGAGCTTGACTCCAATCCATTCCTAAGGTGCACATAAGCGCTTTTCTACAAGTGGATTAAGGATAAGCTTAACGCTTTTAATGATGCCTATATCTTGTTACTAAACAAGTGGAGTAGAGTAGACTACTCTTAATAGGTCCATCACCTATGTGAGTATAGAGTTGGGTCGGCTCTTTGGAAATCTCTATGGAGGCTGTTATTTCCTAAAGATACTCTCTGAAACCAAGAATGTCCAGGGCCAAAACGGACACAACAGAGAACCAAAGTTGATTTGGAAAGTCACTGTGTGAAGCTTGTTGACTTGACTTACACTAACGGCTAACAGTTCAAGACCTAGTTCACTGATTAGCCAGTAAGTCCGATAAAACTTTCGCTATGGAAAGTTCAAGACCTAGTTCACCTATCCTTATGCAGTTTCTTTTCTAAAGTACCTTACACAATAGAGTCAGTCTCTTTGTGTGTCATTTCCTTGAATCTCCATTCATTGTGGGGGATTGTTGGAATTAAAGAATATAAAGGGAATCTTCAAGTTGAATTATGGCGAGATCCGTTGATCAAATCAACCGGATGATGGTTGGAGTGTATTCTCCTTCCATTTGTGATGAACGTGGTATATTCACATGTTCAATTCCGACTTCGAATGAATGAGATATTCAAGTCCAAAGATTGCCTAATTAAAAGCCAAATGGAACTAAAGGTTGCTACAAGCATTTAGTCCCACATTGGCCGTGGGATGGAAGCTTGTGTAGTATAAATAGAGAAAATTGAGAACAAAGGGTGTGCCCTTTGGGTACTTGGAGTTTTCGCGCGCGAAAAGGAGGGAACTATGCACGTACATACGTGCGCGCACGCGCGCCGCCGCTGGCGGCGGCGGCGGCGGCCGGTCGGCGCCGGTGCCGGGTCGGGTCTGGGTCTGGGTCTGGGGTCTACTGGACTCGGGTTCAGATCTGAGTCTGAGTTTCCTACCTGGCCTGGTTCTTTTTGAACCAAGATCCCGCTCCTGTTGCAAACCTGTTGGATTGCCAACAGTTGCGCACCTGTTGGACTGCCAAAGGTTACGCACATGTTGAACAACCAAAGGTTGCAAAACAGTCCGCTCCGCGTCAACGGTTGCGACTGTTGGACTGCCAACAGACACGGCTGGACCAAAGGTTGCAGCTTTTGGTTTGGGTTCAAACCTGTTGGCCTACTGCTGAAAAACTATATAAAGCCCTCCTGGTTCTCAATTAAAAACACACCAACAGAGAATTAACTCTCTACTCTCTCTCTCTCTCTCTTTAAAGTTTTGAACTGTTCTTCCAACGTTCTGAACTGCGCTTCCAGCCTGAAGTGGGAATCCGCGATTTCCAGCATAAAGTGGGAATCCGAAGCGACTTCCTAAAGGAGATTCTGCCAAATTCTTCAACCTTCCTACATCCTTAACAGTGGGTGTTCCTCCAAAAGAGTAAGACAAATATTCATTTGAAATTTGTCATTATACCGCTGCTTTGCTAATCCTGTGTAGGTACTGGTTGACTACGGTTCGACCGTACGGTGATTTGGTAGTGCTATCCAAATACCGTGAAGAAGTGTTGTATCTTGGGAGACCAGCGTCCATTATCCTGTTAGCACCGGTGCGGGGGACGTAATTGTCTTAAGGAGATTCGCTCTAAGCGTACCTCACTTCAAATACTGTATAAGTGGATTAAGTCATTTATACAGGGGATATACTTTACAGTATATCGAGATTGACTTAGATTCAGTCTAAGTGATACTGTATAAGTGGATTAAGTCCTTTATACAGGGGATATACTTTACAGTATATCGAGACTGACTTGGATTCAGTCTAATTGGTGCTTAAACCAAGGAAGGAAATTGAAAGGTGGTTCTTAAATTAAGGAACGTTCTATTGAACGGAAAACCTCCCACCTGATATTTGCCGACCTGGCCAATTAGATTGTTGATGTCTCAGTGATCTTGATTAGTTGTCAGATTGATTCTTGTTAAGCAGGATACCCAACATTACACACATATAATAAGAAGGCCAATCATGCGTTGACACGTGTCTTGATCCTCTTATAATATGTTATGTGTGTGGGCCTCACACACATATTATGAGAGATTATAAGAGATCTAATTCATGTGTCAATGCGTGTTTAGTCCTCTTATTGTATGTGTGTGTGACTCACACACATAAACCGAACTCTCACTCGACACACTCTCATGCATACACGACTTTCCTAGTGCAATAATGCACTGCATAATCTATCGATCCAGTTGTATAACAAATCCCAGTATATTGATAAGTGTAATATTTCTTACACTTGGTCATCTTCCCAAGTTCTTTGCAAAGAACTCATTAATGTTGTCCGTGATTGAGAGTAGTTCCACATTAAAAAGTTGATTAAAGATGAATAACATAAATAAAAACTGTATCTCTTATCCACTTGAGTTTTTTTTTCTTTTCTTTTTTTATGCTAATTATCACCTTGTACTTGTTATTGACGATAGAGATAAAACATACCAAAAAAAAAAGAGAGAGAGAGAGAGGTCAATGTAGTTATTTAAAGAGAGATAAAATACAACTCATGAGGGACACTCTTGGATAGTTTTGAGTTAGAAAAAACATTATTCATATTTAATAACTGTTCGACAATTTCTTTGAATTATTTATCTAAATCTCTCTAATTTTATCAAATCGGGTGAAGCGAGGTTTTTTTCGTAACTCTTTCTTTGACTTTGTCCGTCTGTCTGTCCCCCAAAGAGATGGAGACAGAAAGAGTCAAAACCCTCCCTATTCTTCCAACAGCCCTCCCCCTCTCCCCACTTCTCCCTTCCTCCCCTCTCTCTCCTCTTTTCCCTCCCCATCTCCCATCTTCCCCTCCTTCATCTTCCTCCCCTCTTCCCCCTCTCTCTCCTCTTTCCTTCTCGGTTTCATCGCCAAATGGTAATCTAGTTAAAACAGAGTGAAGCGAGATTTTCTACTGTGACTCATTAAGAAACTGTGTCCGTATGTTCGTCTTCTTCCGTGTACGAGCGAGAGAGTGCAACAACACAACCACCCTCCCCTCTCCTTTCCAGCCTTCTTTTTCTTCCTCCTTCTCTCCTATCTAGTCTCCTCCTTCTTCCTCCTTATCCGCGATAGTGAAACTCGCTCCGTTTCACTGCCACCATGATTCTAATTTATCAAAACCGACCGAAGAGAGGTTTCTTCCATGACTCATATTGAAACTTTGTTCCTCCGTCTGTTTGTTTTCATCCCTGAGAGAGAGTAGCGTCCACCCCTCCCCCTCATTCTCCTCTCAGCTCCCCTATCTTCCTCTTTCTTTCTCCTTTTTCTTCTTCTCCCCTCTCTTTCTCTTCTCGACTAATTAGTTAGTTTTCTACCGATGACAATGATATACTAGTATATCAAAATTGACCGAAGGTAAGTTTTCTCTCGTGACTCACATAGAAACTTTGTCTGTCCGTCTTCATTCACAGAAGAGAGCGACATCATTTTTCTTTTCCTGTCAACTCCTCCTCCTTTTTCCTATTTCTTCCTATTCTCTCATAAATATTTTGTTAGATTTTCTATGCTCATGCCAACTTGTCCGTTAGCGATGCCACAGGACAAATGGCACAAAATCATTTGTTCCATGCCAACTCGCCACGTCGGTCTCCCAACGCGGCGCCGCCACGTCAGATATAATGCGTGGATCCAACTTGAAACAGCTGGCGGCCACCCTTTAATCCCCCTCCCTCGGGTTCTTCCCCAACTTATTCTCTTGTGTTCAAAATTCCCCCTCGATCTCGATTTTAGGGTTTCGGAGCAAAGATGGATGCCATTGATTCTGTCGTCGATCCCTTGAGAGAGTTCGCCAAGGACAGCGTCCGCCTCGTCAAGAGGTGCCACAAGCCCGATCGCAAGGGTGAGCGGACAATCTCCAGATCAATTTCTGGTCGTTTCGATCGATCAAATTTTGAAGATCTCTCTTTGATTTTCTGTTTTCTTTCACTTTCTTTGTTTGATTTGATTTCTGGTGATGGATCTGGCATGCAGAGTTCACGAAGGTTGCGTTCCGCACGGCGATCGGATTCGTGGTGATGGGATTCGTTGGATTCTTCGTGAAGCTCATATTTATTCCGATCAACAACATCATCGTTGGATCTGGTTAGGTAATGAGATCTGATCTTTTTTCCCCTGTAATTAAATTCTGAAATAATTCATCTGTATCTTCTACTTTATTGCTAATTTATTTTTCTTATCTTAGTTAAAGATCTTTAACTTTGAGCACTTGTTTGAATACATGTTGCACTTGATTTCTTCCACTTGTTACTCATGATTTCATCTATTGTTGGGCATGTTAGTATTTGTGTTAAGATTTCTCATTTAATTGCGATAGTTGGGGCTTTAGGAGAGTGGATATTTTTTTTTTTCTATTGCGATAGTTGGGGGCTTTAGGAGAGTAGATTTCTTCTATTGCGATAGTTGGGGGCTTTAGGAGAGTGAAATTCTTCCATTTACGTCTTGCACTTGATTTCTTCTGTTTGTTGGTCATATTAGTGTCCATGTCAAGATTTTTCATTTATATTCCGATCGTTTGGGGGCTTTAAGGGAGGTGATCGTCCAATGTTGTTACGTTATGGATGGCAAGTATGCATAAGATAGAGATGAGAATGTTGATATCTCAAAACAATTCAAATGATTTATCGTTAACAAGAGTAAGCCCTTAACTTTTAGCTAGATATACTGCCAGATATGGGTAAAATGATGATATTTCCCAATTCGAAAGGCTTAAAAGCGTGTAAAAATTGTTGCAAGATCTGAACTGTATAGAAAACCGGAAAAGTAAAACCTATTGTCCTAATTTTTAATGGATCAAAATTTCAAAACCTCTATTATCCTGATTTTGAATTATGTTGCTCTATGCACACATGTATATATAAAGTTATGCTCCTATTATATGGTTTATGTGGCTCTATATGCATGCCAAAAACTCCACGACAAATTTGCAGCTTGTCCTCATGATGTACTCTTGCAACCCCTACTCAATGCGGTCACTAGCAGCACGCTATTATGTTTCTACATAATCGGCTGCGTGACATGTTTTACAACATTGATTATGACATAGAATTGCTTGCTTCTCTTTTTGATACATGGAATCTGGAATAGAGAGGGAAAAAAATGTGAAGTGTATGGTTGGGGGTGTAGGGATTGCTAGCGGGTCGGGGTCCTTTTATCATCTGGTCATTCTAACTATTAAAACTGGTTGGCTGGCAATAGACAGTGAATGGATGACCTTGATTTCTTGGAAGAATTGGGAGGAACCATGCTTTGATACAATGATATAGGATCTAACTTAAGGTCCTAGTAAATGCTGGGCTGTCTCTAGTTCGTTTGTTGCCTTTGCTTCTCTTGCAAAATAATCATAACACTTAACTGTAATGAACACTCTTTTTTCTGAGCAGAAATTCAATTTTGTTCTATTTAAAGTTAACGATCTTTCTTTATTCCTTCTATTTTATTTTCTTTTCTCCGATTGGTTGCTGCCATAAGTGATACACATTTTGGATGCAAAAAGCTCATTGAAAATTGTTAAAATGTCAATTAGTTGATAACTTATGGGATATAGGTTCTAGATCCATTAAGTGAAAGCGTAATGAAAAGCACTTTCCCTTAAAGCAGAGTGAAGTGTATGATCCAAAGCTGATGCTCAAGTGTCAATAATTTTCATTTCTATTATAATATTACACAAAAAACACAAATTTATACATATACAAGTTCAAAATAATTCAAAAAAAATTAAAGGTGATTCAATATGTATCTAATTCACATGATAAATAGAAATGAGAGGTGGGGTTTGATAGCTCTAGAAGCTATTGGATAGATAGGAAACAATGGATGTCTTGATATGAACAATAAAATAACTCAATGAAAGTGAAGTTACCAATATAAGTGTTAGGAGTGGAACTTTGTCGATATACCTCTAAATCATTTTGAAGTTATGAAGCAAAAACAAAAGCAGGGACAAAAAGGATTTTTAAGCTGAAGTGTATTCCATAATTCACAGAGGGTAAAAGTTTTAAGCTTAATGCCAAATTGCTCAAGCGTCATGTTAAACATTGAAATGAAATGGCATGAAGCACCAATTTGCTATGCAGCAAAGTTCCACTGCTATGCTTTAGAGCACACCGAAGTGAGCTTTGTAGAGAGTGTTTGAAGACATTGGTTGATAGCTGGTGGTCCCGTAGTCATCTTAAATGAAACTCTTTAATAGCTGGTGGTCACATAGTCTTCTTAGATGAAACTCTTAATTCAGAGGAACCACATACCATTAGACTACCTAAGAAGCACTTAGTATTTTATGTCTAACCACCAATATATGTATATTAAACCACAGTTCCTTTGACTTATGCAAGGATAAGGAGACAGCAATCCCCTCTAAATTGAGGCGTTATCTAAGACATATACATGGTTTAAAATATCAGTATTGATATCGGTATTGACCAATGGTTATAGTATTAATATCGTCAATATTAGCAGTTAATAATATTGGCCGATATTATATATAGGGTTCTCATATTAGGTACCTCCAAAATCGATACGATATTGTCGATATATATGAGACTCGGTCGATATTTGAGACCATGGATTTATAGATCCAATTTCCTTTCGCCTACAACTAACGACGGTCGCTTTGGTCATTTCGGTTTGCTTCTGAATGCAATCTTATTTCTTTGACTAAAGCAGTAACACACTGATGCAAATCAGTTTTTAAAACTAAAAGGAATACAGGGGCAAAGTGTATTGATGTAAGTCAAATCGGAATTAAAGGTTCTCCATAGAAAGAATGTCATCAACTGTCATCTGCATCTAACCATTCTGTTCTGTTTCTTTGAAGGAGTAATATGTTATCATTTGTAGAGTCAAATGGCTATAAATATGTTTTCCTTGAAGAGTTATGCCTCAGAATAAAATGAAGAGGTTTTTAGGTTGACAATAAAGCACATATGTTCTGCAATTTAGGAGATCCATGTGTTCCCTTGGATAGTCTGGTAAATGATCTAACATCGGACCTTTTGTACGGCAATTGTTGTTAATAGCTTAATCTCTGTATACGAAGGTTATAGTGGGAGTGAGTACTTGAAGTTTGCTTTATACATATAGCGGATTACTAATTAAACAACTTTGGTGTTGTATCAGACTAAAGGATTTACTTATTGGTTTTGAGATTGCAGAAAAATTCACCTGGGCACTACTTGTTCTTCTATGGATATACTGTATTAGATTCGCCCTGAAATTTTTGGAAATTAAATTGCCCATAAAATCCAAACATTGTTAAAGGATATAGATTGCATGTATGCATATAGGAAGATATGGGACATATAATCATCTTGGAAGTGTTTATGGATGTATTTGTGGAGTGTCTGGGCAGAGGTTTCTGTTACAATCATTAGCTTCCTCATAGCAGTGTTCTAAATATCCCCGATATAACCCCGATATTGCGTTTACGGCACCTAACCGCAATGATATGGCACATCCAAACCGATATAGCGATTTTCACCCAAAATCGCCGATAAATCGGCATGGACCCGATATATCAGCCGCAATTTCGGCGATTTTGGACCCGATATAGCGTTTTATACTCAATTTCTAGGCTAGGTATTTGGGTAATTCGAGCGATGTGGCAATGTGGTATTTGTGAAGATTCTACACTTGGATAGTGATTATGCATTTATAAGCTTAATGCAAGTTATCGAGTTAAATATATCTTAAACATATAAGTATGATGTTTTTTGTAGCTTTATATAATTTATGCATATATTGTCTTATTGAGATGCAATTTAAGACAAGAAGATATGTATATTTACAGTTCGATTTTGACATCCGATTTTTGAAAATATCCCTGATATGTCCCCGATATATCCCCATCCCCGATAAATTTTCCTGGCCGATGTAGCCGCTGTGGCCGCCATTTAGAACACTGCCTCATAGTCACTGGTTCTATGTCATTATCTTTTTATTGTAGGGGAGCTTCATTTAAGACAATTCTTTTTTCATGGTGAAAGCTGGGTGCTTTACATGAAGCATCCATCGCAGGGTAGTTACTGCAATACACGTAATATTGTTATCTCTGAGTGGGTGAGGTTACATATTATATGGGTAGTTTTGTAAATGTGGTATGACATTAGGTTTCCATAATTTCTAATACCCTTTAAAATTGGATTGTTTTTGAAAAGGTTTCCACAAAAAGGGTTGTTTTCTTATCAAACTGACAAAAATATAATTCTCGCCATTTTTGTAATCCAATTTGATCCTCCTCTTTTAATTAAACATGTGACAGTGAGTTCAAACTGACGAAAATGCGTTGCAGCGTCCTCATATTTCTCATGAATGTCTCATATCTTCACAGAACCTTTTTTGATAGCGAAAAAAGTCAAGATTCCTCAATTAGCTCTTAGTAACCCTCCCACAAGTATGTCCTACAATGGAGCATCTATTACATCAGAATTTTGGAGAAGAGACCATTCTTCGACAGAAGCCTAGGCACTTCACTTTGTGAAGGAAGATACCCATATTGTAATTTACTTTTCAGGGTCTCTGTGAGGTGAGAGAGCCATCTAAAATTATGGCTGCCAATAAGATTCTTAATTGAACTGTCATCCCACCATAGTTCATTCATTATATTGGCAGTAATTGATGAATTCTCATTGACCAGAAGCAAATTTGAAGGGATGGAGTTTCTTTTGATGATCAGTCATCCATACCCAAAACTTATTTAATTATCTTGATGTGTGAAATTTGGGTGGAATTGCCCTCATAACGACTATGCTAACCTAATATTAGACATGCTAAATGGACGATTAAAAAAAATGTTTGGTTTTACATGGAATGATTTGAATTTCTGTCCAAGCCAAGGAAAAATCTTTTACTTTGTTGTAGATGAAGACAGTAACTAGAACTTGATTCAAATAGCGGTTGTATTATGGATGGGCGGAAGAAAAGCCCCTCATTTTTATTCCTCACTTGTAGTGTAGTTGTTTTTTATCTAACTAGCTGGAACACTACAAAATAAAATTTGATCAATCAGTCTCAGTATTTTTCTTGATCAATCAGTCTCAGTATTTTGAAATCTAACATTACCAGATTGGCAAAAGGCAGTCAATAGATCTGTGTAGGGGTCTCAAAGACCATTTGGATTCATTTAGATAGTTAAATATGCAGTTTGGTTAAAAAAAAGAAACTAACCGAGGTTTGTGAGTTTATTCTCTGGAGTGGAAATTCTTCACATGCCACTGTGGTTTATCCATTCGTGTTCGAGAGTTGTTGCTTATTATATTTCTGTAATCCCTGCTGTGCATTTGAACTTTTCTTGGTTTTAGAGGGTAGGTGAGTTCTCTTATTTTGATTAAAGAGTTTGTCTTCTGATTTGTTCATTGGGTGATGGGGCATGCCAGTTTACATTGGCAGTCACAGAGAATTTTCCTTTCTGAATCAACAATGAGATTTCACTCTCCCTTGTAATGCTGAATTGCTTATAGTTACAACAAGGCTTTATAGCCATTCATTTTGCATATGAATATTGCTGTAGCTTAATGCCTCTTGACTTGATACAGTTGCTGTAGCTTGGATTATACTGGGTATCACTGCAAGTTTTCATTTGCATATAAACTACACCCTTATGTTTCATTTGCTTTGACACGTTGATATGTTGTTTCGCATCTCCAGCATGAGCATCAAACTAAAGCGCTTGTGATATTTTTGTGTGCAGGATGAAGTTAAGAGGGGATGAGATAGATTGCTATCAGCAAAACAGTCAGTATGAGGGCGTCGAGGGAATTTTTTTTTTTCCCAACCCCCTCCTTTGTCACTATAGAAGTTTCCTTTCTTTTCACCCTGCTGTAGCGAGGATTCACTGAAAATGAGAATACTCAATGGTGTAGTAGTTTAGTGTGTGGTCTTTATCGATATGTTGTTGAATACATTCTGGTATTTTCATGTTGAAGCAACAAAGCTGCTGATTTGTCTAGATGCTTGAGGGTAGAAAGAAAGTTTTGATGGATTTGAGCCTATATGGTAACGGTATTGGAAATGTTCTTTCTTTGCTCTTGATTATGTTTGGAAAGGTCATGTTCTTTAATATAAAATCTTGAGGTCAAATGGTGTCTAGTTGCGCGGTCCCTGATACTCACTGGTGCTGCCTTTTCAGGATTTTATCATGGGAAGATTTTTATCCAAGTCCCTTTACAGAGCTTAATTTCATATATTCTGCCTCTCCATTGTTCTGCCTCTCCATTGTCTTGGGTGATTGTGCGCTGTGCATCAAATGAGACGTTGGGTAATTGCTTGATGTGGCAATAATCAAAGCTTCATCCTTTTCACTGTAAAACTTTCTCAGATATTGGCAGCATACAAAGCAAATCTGAGTATCTCAAATCAACTGGAGTATGTGCCTTTATGTCAATGCGTAACGTGTGAACTTCTTTTGCAGTGAATCCAGTAACAGCACGATCAAGTTATCCAATATGCACATATTTCATGGAAAGCTCAGCTCTCTCTCTCGGAACGCAGACGGCAACAATGTAGGCGACTTTATATGTTACAATAACCAAGCTTCATTGTGTCAGTCTATTAGCAACGTATGAAGCAAAATTGAGGAGGATGTCTATTCAACTTGTGCGATACACTTGAAATTTTAGTAAAAGTGCTAGTGGACGGAAAAGATCACGCAACAAAATAACATGTGTCATTTGTGCGTTCGATCAGTCGAAGCCAATTTTTTCCCTTCTATATGTTGATACAAGTCCTAGTCTAACCAAAATTTGATCTGATCTATCACTGCACCACATAACACTGAGGCATCAGAATCATAAACAGTATTATTGTCGTTAACCACTGCGGTCCTAAAAGTTTCTATGCTGATCATAAACATGAGAATCATAAACAGTATTTTTTTTTTCCCCCTCCAAAAAACCAATCATTGTAATGTTTCTATGGACTAGAGTTTCTATGCTCATCCTACAACACCTTCAGCAAAGATTTTTCACAAATCAGTTTCGAGTTTGTCACGGTCAGTTAGTTGTTAGTCTATTATTGGGTAGACTATGTACCATAGTAAGAAAAAAGAAGAGAAACGAAATACACTAGAGACGGTTAATTTTGTTTGCTTTTGTTTAAACTAAACACTAATACTGGTAGACTGTTTATCAATTGATAGCTTGCTAGCTTTCCCCAACTAAAGAGTTTTTATGTTACAATGCATCACAACCATCACCCGAAGCTTCTAATTATTCTCCAACATCTTACTTTTTCTTCGAAAAGGGTCAAAAAGAGAGAGAACAAATGGAGCATTTGAGAGTGATAACTCCTCACGTCTCTCTAACTCCCACTCTGATAAGGCCGAACAAAGATGTCAGCAAAATCCAGCAAAAATATGGAAAAGAGCAAGTAATGGCAAATCCTAGGATTTCTTTGGCTTGGAATGCTTTAAATTTCATAGGATATCACGGCACTTTGATGCCGAAGGCTGGGTTCCCTTCTTCCCTGTCAAGGCGTTAGTGGGGAATGTTGTCTCTGTCTCTACCATCATCATCGATGTTCATCAAACTGAATTTTTTGTTCAAGAGTGAGAATTTATCGTCACATCAACTGTTGCTATGAATTATTCGATGATTTAAGCACATACAAGCTGAAAAAGTTAGTAATGTAACAAGCTACTAGATCTATGGCACGTGCAGAGTTATCTCTAGAGCAAAATTTCAAAAAATTATTATATCATTCTAATAATTAAAAAAAAAAATGTTGCATAGTCCTCTAAATAATTAGATGAATCTAAAATACGTTTCGAAAAACACAACTAAAATTTTAGAGGTAACAGGGTTGAATTTATTGAAAACTATTGTAGTGGTAAGCGTAAATGCTGTTTATGGTTAAAATCGGAGATGATGGTAGCGATAGAAAGAGATAACATCAGTCTATGAGCCCTAAGAAGTTTACACTGTATTAAACAGAGATTAAGCATTGACACTACGTATTCTTATATGGTTTCAGTCATATAAAGGTAAATGGAAAAAGCATTATCCAAGCACATTTAGGTATTATTATTGTTTTATTTGGGAAAAAAAATTTAGCCATTATTTTGATGGCAGTTGAGAAAGAGAAAGGAAGAAAACATAGAAGAAAAGAATTATTCCAATACAACTATTGCTGCTAAAAAAGAAGAACTATTGCTGTTCTAGCCCAGGCCACACCCAAGTTTGCTGCCAAAGTTTTTGAAATGTGGAAACATTGATGTGCCACTAATTATTCTTCATTTGGCTACTCGCTGTTCCTCTGCAAACTGTTAGTATTTGGAATGCCTCTATTTATTGGAGAAAAATTCAGGCTTTTAGCAGTTTTCTAATACGGATCTGTCTCCTATTTTGTTTTGGATACGTGTTTACTATTTCTCTAGGAGGTGCTGATTTGAGTTCATGTTAGATTAAGATATCCCAGGTGCTTATATAAACCCCTCAGGGGTGACCTTTTGAAGGTTTGCCAAGAATTCAAGAGAAATTTTAGAATTCCACCATTGAGAGTTGTGAGAGAGATCTCATTGTAAGTCTTGTATTTTCTTCAATAGATATTTCTCCCCTCCTCCCCGTGAACGTAGTATATTGTCGAATCACGTTAAATCTTGTGTTCCTTAATTGTGTGGTGATTGCTTGCTAGTGGTAGATCTTCTACGCTTCCGCTTCCACTGCTGAGTCTTCAACTTGGTGTTTCTCTGCTGTTTGATCGGTGATATATCATTAACAATTGATATCAGAGCGATGATCAGTAAGACGACCACGACAACCTAGTTCGAGGTGGAGAAATTCGACGGGAAGTCCAACTTTCTGTTGTGCAAGATGCGAATAATATCGTTGCTCATGAAGGAGGGCACACACAAGGTCCTACTTGGTACTGAGAAGAAACCATTGAAGATGGAGGATGATGAGTGGAACTACATCGACTTTCGCGCAAAAGCGACGATCATACTGTGCCTATCAGATGAGATCCTCTACAACGTGATGAACGAGGGACAACTGCTGGTCTTTGGTGTAGGCTGGAGAGCCTGTACATGACGAAGAGTTTGTCGAACAAGCTCTTCATGATGAAGCAGTTATACAGCCTTCGGATGAAGGAAGGCACGCCTATTCTACAACATCTCAATGCTTTTAATAGAATTTTAAGCGACTTATTAGCTCTAGAAGTAATACAAAGCTCTTCTATTACTCTCTTCTCTTTCATCAAGTTATGACTACTTGGTGACCACCATCATGTATGGCAAAGAGACCTTAGAGTTAGAAGATGTTAGAAAGATATTCCAAAACAACGAGCTGATGAAGAGATAGATTCTACGGAGGAGGCTTCAAGATTATTTGTCAAGGGCTAGAGGAGAAGATCAAAGAGTAGGAGACCCAAAATGGATCCATAGGCTTCTAACAGTTTCTCTTGCTACTTTTACAAGAAACTAAGGCACATGAAGAAAAATTGTATGAAATACAAGAAGATGTTGAAGAGGAAAGGCGGCAAAGATTCTGATGGGGCTAGTACGAGTGGAAAGTCAGATCAAGCCGAGGTTATCGAAGAAGCAGATGAGGATTCATGTGATGTCTTGATAGCTGAGTTAGGAAAAGGTAAATACTCAGATACTTGGTTACTTGACTCGGAGTGCACATTGAAAGTACACCTAGAGGGGGGTGAATAGGTGTATGGCTAATCTATGAACAATAATGCGGGAATTTAAAACTTAATTGCAACACACTTAGTGTAACCAACGAGTGTAACCGAATTCCTGGTGAAGGGCTCTGGACTAACTCCTCTTGATTCCTCTGAATAAGAGTTGAGGTGCTATATGAAGCTCTCGTGGTTAAACATAAGTGAGGCACACACAAACAACACAAGCATGTATATGATATGACAATATGAATCAATGCACAAAGTAAGAGAGAGAGAGAGTTAGAGAAAGTGGATCAATCGCAAATACCAAGATATGTTTCGAGGTTCGAGCACACAGCTCTACGTCCCCGCCTTCACACAGAAGGATTTTCACTAACTCGTCCACACAGGACTTTCCACACAGGGAAATCTCCAATGAGGATTTGGGGCAGTTACAATTGGGAGTACATAACTCCTCTCTCAATCAAATACAACCTCTACACTTAGAGGCAAGGCACAAAGCCAACACAATATCCACCTCACAAAAGAGGGATAGGCACAAAGCCAAACAACCAATCAACCTCTCACTAGAGGGATAGGGCACAAAGCCACCACTCCAATAATCAACCTCTACACAAGAGGGATATCATAAATAAGGAGGGTCTACAACTTGGCGATCACAAAGACCACAAACCAATTTCTTTTCCCACAAAAACAAAGATCCTAATAGATAGGATAGAATGATAAGCTCAAGTGTGGAAAATAAAGAGTTTGGAAACAAAAACACAAAGAAAAATACTTGGGAAAACAATTAGAATAAGATTGAAATGAAGATCAAAACCAATATCCCAAATATCCAAATTTTCTTTGATTTTTCCAACCCTTTAAAACAAATAAAGATGAATCCTTTTGGCTCTAAAAACTCTTTTGAAAACTTGTATAAAATACTAGAGAAGATGGAATTTTTTTGCTCTTCAAAAAACTTGTTGAGAAACAACTCAAATGGGGGATATTTATACCCCATTTGGAATCTACCCGTTGGCAGCAGAAAAGGCCCAGATCGGCCTTCCGGTCGATCGGTTGGTCGACCGGCCAACGGTCAAAAATCGACCGTTGAGCCCACCGGTTGACCGCCCGGTCGACCGTGTCAGATCCAGAGAGCAATTTCTCTCTGGCCGGTCGACCGCCCGGTCGATCGGGCCAAGGCTTACGGTCGACCGGGCCAAGGCTTACGGTCGACCATCCGGTCGACCGCCCCCACCTGAGAGTGGGGTGACTTCAGTCGGTCGATCGGCCAAGCCAACTTGGCCTTTGTGCACGTCTCATGCACATCGGTCGATCGGTCCGGTCGACCGACCACCGGTCCGGTCGACCGTCCCGGTCGACCGCCAGAGCCTGGCAGGGCAAAATATAAGATTCAAAAACTGGTCTTTTGGCTTTAATAAAATCTCATAAAATCTCTAAAAATTTACAAAAATAGTTTCAGTATAATACTTTGATATACAAACATGTTTGAGTAAAATCAAACCATGTTACAAACATTTTGAACCATTTTTGTGACTTACAAATTTTGCCGAAAATCAAAATTCATATTTTCCAAAAACTTAGATTTTTGAAATGGAAATCTGATTTTTCCAAAATACATGTAAATACAAAAACATGATATTTAAACAGCTTTGAAGCATATATACATGAAAGATATATATATCAATGTTTTTGACATTAAATCCGAAAATAAGTTTTGTTTAAATACAAAACCCAATTACATGAATAGGTTATCAAAATAAGCTTTTCTAAGAATATGAAGCATACATGTATATAAATCAAATCTAATATAATTTATACCATGTAAAATTTTGATTCAATTCTATTCATGAAAACCAAGATCGGTTAAACCGAAAACCAAAACCAAAACATGAAATGTGTGTGTGTTGTGAACTTGAGCATACCACACTATCTAATTTTTAACAATGGATCTAAACTAACTATTCTAAAATAAACTGAGGTCTTCTTGTAGAGCGCCATCTCCAAGTCGACTCGATCCAAACGTGATCCACCGAGCTTGACTCCATCCGAGTGCTAGATATGAACTTGACGCTCGAGCTCTTGAATCACCATGTGAAAGCTCCAAACACCTTTGTTAAAGCTAATCACTTACTAATATCTTAGTTAAATATCTGAAACTAAATATCACAAGATTATTAGTAAAGTATAACAATATGAGTTAATCATCATCAAAACTAAAGTGGAAGGCCTCTGGGCCAACAATCTCCCCCTTTTTGATGATGACAAAACTCATGGAATTATATTTGTATGGATTAAAGTTAAGTTTTAAAGAAGCTCCCCCTTAACTCATGCATAGCAATAAACTATAAGATATGCAATAAATATTAAACATGAATATGCATAAACATGCATAATAAAATAAACATGCTCTTGATACCAAAATTTAAAATAAATTACTTTTCCTTTTATTTAAAATAAACATGCTCTTAAGTACCAAGTGAAAATATAAACTTAAAATATTACTCTTGATACCAATAAAAATTTCAATTGAAAGCTTTATCGATAAAAGCAATAAAAGCTCTTGATACTAATTGAAAGATAATCAATAAAAGCTCTTGATATCAACAATAAAAATTTTAACAAAAGTTCTTGATACCAATAAATCAAAACAACAAAAATATGTTCTCTTGATACCAATATCAACAAAACATCAAAACATCAAACAAACTCTCTTGATACCAACATGAAAACAAACTTTGATATAAACTTACAAATAAACAATAAACATGCATATAACTCAAATACTTCTCCCCCTTTTTGTCAATCATCAACAAAGGGGTTAAGGTAAACAATAAAATAATGTTCTCCCCCTTTTTGTCTGAAAGTCAACAAGGGGTGAAATCAAATCAAAACATTATGATACCAATTGAAAAAAATATATCAATTTAGTGCATCATGATGTCAATTGAAAATAAATAAAATATATCAATTGAAAGTACATAAAACAAATGTTTTTAATATAAATTTAAATAAACATGTCTATATTATACCAATTGAAAGTAAATAAAACATAAAAATTTTGATGTCAATTGAAAGATGTAAACATATAGGTAATCATGATATCAATTGTAAAAATTTGTACCAATTGAAAGTAATTTTTCATTAGGAGCATATGATACCAAAAAAAATCAATCTCATTTTTTAACTATTTTTCAACATAAAGTGTGGGAGTAAAATACCAAAGGTAAACAAAACCAATTGAAAGGAGAAATATGAATTTTCTTCATCTTTATGAAATACCAAACAAAATGATGCATAAGCTTGTATAAGATACAAATTGAAACATAATCAATTAAAATATAATAGTCATTTAAGAAATCAAGCTTAGCATAACCAAAATTTGTGCTCAAAGATATAGAGATATAGTAAGCACAAATAATATATATATGTATGAAAAATTAAATATCAATCGAAATTGATACTATTTGAAGTGTAATCATACATATATAAAAAATATATGAGTATATAAAAAGAAAGAATGTCAATTGTGATACCAATTGAGAAGATACAATGATACCAATTGAAAACAAAATAAGATCAAGTGTATAACCCATACTTCCTACCACCCATTTCATGCACATGTTTTAATTAGATTTTCAATAATGAGCATACAAGGCATGGTCGCCCAACCAAACGCCCTTGGAAGGAAAGGGTTTTCAAAATAGGTTTGAAAATAGTTTAGCATAATTGAAAACTCTTCCAAAATGAAGAATACGAACTAGTTATATGAAAAATTTGTAAACTAGTACGAAATCCTTCAAGTCAGGAATAAAACAAAAATATTTTTCATGAAAAACATGTAAGTTACATGATCATCAACGCTCAAAAGCACATATCATCCTCATGAAAAAAATCATGAGAAAACATCAAGTAATATGAGTGTACAAGTTTTATGATAAACATAATAATGAAAATAGTCAATTAAGCTCAATTATGAAATCCCTTGTCAAAACATGAAAATCATCAAAGTCAAATAGGCTTCAAGGTATATGTATGTTTTGTACAAATTAGAGTATACATACATATCCTAATATAAACGAGTCCACAAAAGTATATGTATGAGGGCAAGTAGCTCAAGGATGTATATGTATAACTAATAGTTTAGACAAAATAGACATATATATGAAGTTTAAACATAAACATGAAAATATGTCAAAAATATGGAATACAAGTCAAAATTTATGAATCATCAAAACTAGATTATACTAGTACATCTAATGGGTACAAATGAACATTCAAGCACAAACATATAATGATCTATTTGTGGCTTACTAGTTGTACAAGTATATATCCAAGTTTTAATGAGAACTAACATCTAAACATGTAGTCAAAACATGAAGCATAGAAATCAAAACAAAACTCATATGATCATTATGTAAATGCACATGCATTAGATCTATGATACACACAATAGTTAAAACAAATGTGAGAATACAAAGGTATAAGTTCATATTAAACATGGGTGTCTCAAATACTAATCATGTATGTCATAGGACTAATAAACATGACATATGGCATAATGAACATTAAAACATCAAACATGCTAAAAATCAACAATATGAAACGCATGTAAACATAAATGAGGAGTAAGAGATCGTTACCAAAACCAATGAGGGTACATCTCTATGTCTCCAAATCATGGTGGTCTTCCCACCAAACTCCCCTTGAAAGTGATGCATCCAAATAGTCCTCTTTAAGCTCGAAACACATCCACCTCAAGGCACAATCACTCTCACGTCATGTGAGAGCCCACACCTACATCAAAAATAGGAGTGGTTTTTGGTACCCATACTCTTTTGGGTCCATAGAGGTTAGCTCCTTTCCTAACCCAAACAAATTTAGTTGCTAAATTTGGATCATGTATATGATCATAACAAAACTTAGCAAGGTGGCCCTTACGTCCACAATGTGTACATGTGTACACATGAGCATACATTGTGTGATGGGTGTGAATGTGAGGAGTATGTGTATGCCGTTATGGTGTGCATGCATATATGGAACTTGTTTCTTGCGAAATATGAATTCCAACCGCATATGGTTCATGGCACAATGGCTCAAGATGGAGCTCAATCCACGCTCTTCTTTAATAAACATATATCATTTTCAATCATGGAAGGAGAGGTGCATGCAATAGGTATTGTAGAAGGAGAAGCTATACTAGTATGGCAAACATGAGAATCTATATCATTTTTTAATGAAATATTTTTCTTGGAAACCAAATCCAAATCCTTTGAAATAGAAGCAATTTTGTTTTTCGAGGATTTATTCTCTTTTAGGACAAAATCAAGTTTTGAAGTTAAAAACTCATTTTTCTTCAAAACATTTTCACAATCATTTTTATTTTTCAAAATTTCATTTTCTTTTAGAGTAAGGTCAAGTTTGGATTTCAATGAATCCCTTTCATTAGAAATCTCCACTTTCTCTTGCAAAATCAAATCTAGTTTTGAACACAAATCCTTATTTTCTTTGTTAAGTCCAAAACTCTTCTTTTTCAAAAGATTATATTTTCAAGCAATTTTTCACAAACAATGGAGAGTTCTTCATTCAAAGCATTGGCATCAATATAATCATTACTAGAAGAACTAGCATCATCATTATCTAATTGAGTTTTCGAATATACCTCAAGGGAGTCATTCCTTGGACCATGTAGCATTGTTGCTCGGATTCTCCACTAAATTCATCCTCCACAATGGTTGGCGTTTGAAGCTCAGAGGAGGTCAACGTGTTCCACACTGCAAAGGCGGAATCACAATGAGAAACTAAGCACAAATATTCTTTGTTAAGCGTGCTTTTAAGTGCCTCAAGGGCTTATGCATTGGCCTCTATATGCTTGCTTTTACCAAGATAGGATTTCTTAGTAGCGGAAAGGAAAACTGTAAGATCACCTAGAGGGGGGGTGAATAGGTGATGGCTAATCTAATGGTCACTTATGAACAATTAATGCGGAATTAAAACTAAGATGACCAAATAAAACTTCTTTTAATTAACACTTATGTATAACACAAGAGTGTTGCCGAATTCCCCTTGCGAGGCTCTGGACAAGCTCCTCTAGATTCCCCTTGAATGGGTTGAGGTGCCGCGTTGGCTCTCTTGGTTGAATACTAGTGTTAACAAGCAATCCCACGCAAGTATATAACAATATAAGCACAAGGGTATATCAAGCATGTACAAGTGAAGACAATGAAAGTAAATGCAAGATATAAAAGAGACAAAGAGAGAAAGAGGGATAGAGTAAGCAATCGCAAACACAAGGGTATGTTTCGAGGTTCGAGCACACTTGCTCTACATCCCCGCCTTCGACACACGAAGGATTTCCACTATGCAAGATCCCACCGGATCTCTCCTCGGTGCCGTACACCTACAAACCCTCGGACTCCCAAGTCCCTTACACACCACAAGCCCACCGGCTTGACGAGGACGCACCTCGCACCACAAGTTCGCACCCGAACTCAACCACAACGAGCACACTTGCCCGTTTCCTCAAAATTACAAGAAAAGATCTCTTTGATGATCACAACTCTTGATCACCTAAAGAGTACTCTCACTACAACACACCTATAAGAATATCTAGCAATGGAAAGCTCAAGTGTGTGGTGAGAAAATGAAGGAAAGAAAGCTTTGTTGGAAAACACAAGAAATCACTTAAACACTCTCTTGATAAAAACTCTTCCTTTTGATTGGAAGTATTTGCACTAAAATCTTGTAGAGAAACTCCTCTAAAAGTGTCTGAAAAACAGCTCAAGAAGTCTCCTAAATGTTAACCACAAAACAGATGACAAAATCCCAATTTATAGGCTGCCAGAAAATAGAGCCGTTGGGGTTCTGTCAGAGCTGGCGGTCGACCGCCGGTCGACCGGCCAACGGTCATTTTTCTGACCGTTGCAGCCACCGGTCGACTGGTGAGTCGACCGCTCTTCTGGAAAGAACTGTCGGTCGACCGATCCGGTCGACTGGCATTTTCCAGAGAGCAACAGGTTTGGGTCGGTCGAGTATCGGTCGACTCCGGTCGACTGATACGCACATGCACAAAAACTGTGCATGTCGGTCGAGTGTCGGTCGACTGCCGGTCGACCGGTCACTGAGAAATTCTGAAAAATCAGAACTTCCAGGACCTGGACAATTTGGATTTAGGTTTAGGGTCTTGGATAAAATGTTTTGGTCTTGAAAAATCATAGAGTATGAGCATGTGTCATACTACTATCAAGGTAAAATACTTGGTAAAAATTCTTTTGATAAAAACCTAATTTTCCATGAAATGTTTTTCCAAACCTTTATCAAATACAAAAACAAGATATTTGAGTCCATTTAAAAGCATAGTGTGTATGGATATGATCCACTCCACAATCAATATGAAATATCTATGTTTTTGAAATCTAGTATACAACTTGGTTTTGGTTAAAGAATATACATGATAGAAATACCAAAAACCAACAAATATTTTGTCTTAAAGAAAAATCTTTTTCTAAATAAAAGTTCTTTTCTAAAAAAAAAATCTTTTATGAAATCAATTAAATCAAGAGTTCTAATCAAGAGTGTGTGTGTGATATAGACTTGAGCAATCCACCAACTATCTATCCTTTACATTTATACTAAAACAAAAATACAAATTCTATACCTAGACACAAGTCTTCATCTTCTTGAAGTCTTCCTTGAAGGCTTCTCATCTTCTTGACTTGGTCCAAGCTTGATCCAAAAACTCCTTGGATCACAACATGCAAGCTCCAAATCTTGATCTTTTAACCTTTGTTGAGCTTTGCACCTACTAAGATCTTGATCATGAAATCTGTCACTAATTAGCACAAGATCATTAGTAAATATAACTTCATGAGTTGATCATCATCAAAACTAGGGCGATAGGCCTTTGGGCCAACAATCTCCCCCTTTTTGATGATGACAAAACTCATGAAATTATATGCATGGATTAAAGTAAAGCTTCAAAGAAGCTCCCCCTTAACTCATGCATACCAAATAAATAAAAGATATGGCAATAAAAGCACATGACATGTATGCAATGTAGGAGATGCAATCATATAAATCAAATCATAAATCAAATCTTTTGCTCCTAATTGCAAAATAACATATATGCATAAATACAAATCTTACTCCCCCTTAAGAAAGGAACCAAATACTTCTCCCCCTTAAGTAAGGAAATCATGAAATCATGCATATAAAATCACAAATTCTTCTCCCCCTTTTTGTCAATCATCAACAAAGGGTTCAAAGAAAAATACATCAACCAAATTTTTCTCCCCCTTTAAGGAAATCAAGGAGGGTAAATACAAATTAATCAATAAAATTTATATGCGATATAAATTCATGAAGAGGAAGACGTTAAGTTAGCTTCCCGACACATATACATTACATGAAAGAGGGATGGCAAGCCCTAATTCACATAACGTATAATATGTCATGCATAAGAGGAGATGTGAAGCTCCCCCTACACACGTATATCATATAAAGAAGAGTTGTCAATCTCCTCAATTATAATATACTCAACATGAATCTATATGTAAGAGAGATGTTAAGCTCTCCTTGCATATAGACAATACAAATCAAAAAAAAAATTTTGAATTTTTCTTTATCAAAACAAAATTTTAACTTTTTCTTAGTAATAACAAATTTTGAGATATCGATTGTAAAATAATCAAATTTTGAATTTTTTTGATACCAATTTCAAAACACAATGCATAAGCTTATTATGAAATACCAATTTGAAATCTAATTAAGCTTAGCATCAACAATCTTTGTGCTTTAAAGGAAATACCACTTGTAAAATAAGCACAAATAGATAACATATATGTATGACAAGATGGCATTCATACATACAATCAAAATATGGATATACACAACATGAAGTCATATTGATACCAATTGTAAATAACCAATGATACCAATTGAAAAGTAAGCATAAGTGTATACATCATATAGTCTACCATATGAAGAATTCGAACTAGTTAAACGAACTTGTTTTAAGAACTAGTACGAGATCCTTCCACCAAGGAATACAACAAAAAATATTTTCATGGAATATGCATAAATCACAAGGCACTAAAACACTCTAATCCATAAAGTCCATATAATTTTCAAAAGAGGTGAGTGTACTAATGTTATGTGAAACATGACATCATGAAAATGACAATAAACTCAATATTCCTTAAAATTTTGAATTATCATAACTTTTAAAACCTTGAAAATAAAAAATTTTTTATTAAAAAAAATGTTTCATAATATATGTATGTTTTGTCAATACAAGAAGCATACATACATATCTCTAACACAATTGAGTCCATATATATAGATTTGCATGAAAGGCAAATGACTCAAGAGGTATCCATGTATATCTTAATGTTTTGGCAAAATAACCATATACATGAAATGAAATCACATGATCATAACATAAATCCAAATGGGAATACAAGTTTAAGAATGTAATGATCATCAACATAAGGCTATACTAGTACATCTAATAGGCACAAATAAGCATTCAACCCAATCATATATAGATTTATTTGTGGTCCATAAGGTGTACAAGTATAAATCCAAGTATTGACAAATACTAACATCTAAACTAATATTCAATACAATGAAGCATCAAAATTTTGAAATCACAAAAGAATTTATCCATAAAAATAGAATCATGTGCAATACTTGAAGAATAGATAACTAGTTTAAATAAATTTTTGACAAACTAGTTAAAGATCCTTCATAAATATGAAATCATATGTTTTTCATGAATAATACTAAATACATAAAAGTTCAAGCACTCATAGTCCATAAAGCTCCAAATTATATGTTTTCTTAAAGATGAGTGTTCAAAGGTTATGTAAATAGTATCCATATGAAAATAGTCATAGAAGCCCAAATCAAATCATGACTAAAATTTTTATCAACCAACACATAAAAATCATTTTTATCAAAACAAATCATCTTAAAAATAATCTACATGGTATATGTATGAATTATACAAATCTAACAATATGCATACATATCCCAAAAATAAAAGAGTCTATTAAATGTTTGCATGAAGGCAAGAGACTCACGGGTATACATGTATATTTATTAGATTTGAATTAAGCATGCATATACATGAAGTAAATCACAAAAATTGGCAAAACATGTATATATGAGAATTATCAAAACTAGATTATACATATGCATAAAGTGGATACAAGTGAGCATGAAGTTCAAATTATTTAAGAGTCAATTGTAATTCACTATTTGTATATGTATACATACAAGTTTGATATATTCTACATCTAAGCATGTAAATACCACATGAAGCACAAATCAAACAAAATCATGAACATGCTATGAATGTATGAAATAAGTAAAAGCATGTATATAAAAATAGGAGTTAAGAAATTGTTACCAACCTCAAAGCTCCAAGCATGGTGATCTTTTCCACCATAATTCCCTTGATAGCAATGCATCTACAAGAGTGTCCATCATATCCATTGCATTCGCTACCAAGGCACCAATCCTCTCACGTTTTGTGAGAGCCCTCACCTACATCAAAATCAAAAGGTGGGGTTTTGGTACCCATATTTTCTTGGGTCCTTTGGGGTTAGCATTGTTGTAAGGAACCCAAAATTTATTATACTTAGCAAAATATAAATATGGTTTCTTATCAAAACAATATCTTGCTAGATGGCCTTTGCGGCCACAATGTGTACAAATGTACACCTTAGCATGATGCTTATGAGTGTGATTGTGATCGTGATGTGCACCATAAGCATGAGCATGATGAGTATGTGCATGAGCATGGGGAACTTGTTTCTTTTGAAACAAAGATTCCAACTTAGAATGATTGAATGCACAAGAGTTCAAAGTTGAACTCAAATTATTCATATTGTTTTTCCTATTCTTAATCTCATTAGATGTGGCATGAAAAGCATGATGAGATGAAGAATCATTTTTCTTTTTCTTTTTAGAAACAAAGTCTTTTTCCTTTTCAACAAATTTTCTTTTCAAAGTAATATTTTCTTGAAAAATATTTTCTTTTTGCTTTTCTACCATAGCTATCTTATCCATCAAAATAGTGTTTCCTTCACAAAGATCATTCAATTTTGAAAGTAAGGAAACATTCTCATTTTTCAAATCTTTATTTTCTTTTTCTAAACATGCAAGTTTATTTTTCAAGGAATCATTTTCTACATGCATGCAATCAAATTTCTTTTTCAAAATATTGTTATCTTTTTCTAAGCATGCAATGTTATCTCTAAAAGAGTCATGTTCTACATGCATGCAAGCAATTTCCTTTTTCAAATTTTATTATTTCTTTTAAGCATGTCATATTTTTCAAGTATAAGATGACAAAAAGTAGTGAGCTCATCATATGACATGTCCTCATCATCGGATTCGGAATTTACCTCAAGGGGGTTATCCCCTTGGACCATGTAGCACTTGTTGGAGGTGTCGCTTCCAACATCCGAATCGCTCCCCGCATAGTATTGTTCATTTTCGCCAAGGGAGATGAGGGTGTTCCATACTACAAAAGCCATATCAATATTAGCAACCCTACATAAATAATCATCATTTAGGGTGCTCTTTAAAGCATGTAGGGCTTTTGTATTAGCCTCAAGATTCTTACATCTATACAATAAGCATTATTAGTAGTGGCAAGATATACATTATAACCTAGGGCTTTGAGGAATAATGACATCTTAACTTTCCAAATGTGGATGTTAAGAATATCAAAGGTGGGTGGTGACATAAAGTCCATGGTGAGGTGTGTGTGTACAACAAATATGTGATTAGCCCAAATGTAGGATCTTTAACTCTTAGGTTGTTAGACCCTTATCAAGAGCACTAGCTCTGATACCAATTGTAAGATCACCTAGAGGGGGGGTGAATAGGTGATGGCTAATCTAATGGTCACTTATGAACAATTAATGCGGAATTAAAACTAAGATGACCAAATAAAACTTCTTTTAATTAAACACTTATGTATAACACAAGAGTGTTGCCGAATTCCCCTTGCGAGGCTCTGGACAAGCTCCTCTAGATTCCCCTTGAATGGGTTGAGGTGCCGCGTTGGCTCTCTTGGTTGAATACTAGTGTTAACAAGCAATCCCACGCAAGTATATAACAATATAAGCACAAGGGTATATCAAGCATGTACAAGTGAAGACAATGAAAGTAAATGCAAGATATAAAAGAGACAAAGAGAGAAAGAGGGATAGAGTAAGCAATCGCAAACACAAGGTATGTTTCGAGGTTCGAGCACACTTGCTCTACATCCCCGCCTTCGACACACGAAGGATTTCCACTATGCAAGATCCCACCGGATCTCTCCTCGGTGCCGTACATCTACAAACCCTCGGACTCCCAAGTCCCTTACACACCACAAGCCCACCAGCTTGACGAGGACGCACCTCGCACCACAAGTTCGCACCCGAACTCAACCACAACGAGCACACTTGCCCGTTTCCTCAAAATTACAAGAAAAGATCTCTTTGATGATCACAACTCTTGATCACCTAAAGAGTACTCTCACTACAACACACCTATAAGAATATCTAGCAATGGAAAGCTCAAGTGTGTGGTGAGAAAATGAAGGAAAGAAAGCTTTGTTGGAAAACACAAGAAATCACTTAAACACTCTCTTGATAAAAACTCTTCCTTTTGATTGGAAGTATTTGCACTAAATCTTGTAGAGAAACTCCTCTAAAAGTGTCTGAAAAACAGCTCAAGAAGTCTCCTAAATGTTAACCACAAAACAGATGACAAAATCTCAATTTATAGGCTGCCAGAAAATAGAGCCGTTGGGGTTCTGTCAGAGCTGGCGGTCGACCGCCGGTCGACCGGCCAACGGTCATTTTTCTGACCGTTGCAGCCACCGGTCGACTGGTGAGTCGACCGCTCTTCTGGAAAGAACTGTCGGTCGACCGATCCAGTCGACTGGCATTTTCCAGAGAGCAACAGGTTTGGGTCGGTCGAGTATCGGTCGACTCCGGTCGACTGATACGCACATGCACAAAAACTGTGCATGTCGGTCGAGTGCCGGTCGACTGCCGGTCGACCGGTCACTGAGAAATTCTGAAAAATCAGAACTTCCAGGACCTGGACAATTTGGATTTAGGTTTAGGGTCTTGGATAAAATGTTTTGGTCTTGAAAAATCATAGAGTATGAGCATGTGTCATACTACTATCAAGGTAAAATACTTGGTAAAAATTCTTTTGATAAAAACCTAATTTTCCATGAAATGTTTTTCCAAACCTTTATCAAATACAAAAACAAGATATTTGAGTCCATTTAAAAGCATAGTGTGTATGGATATGATCCACTCCACAATCAATATGAAATATCTATGTTTTTGAAATCTAGTATACAACTTTTTTGGTTAAAGAATACATGATAGAAATACCAAAACCAACAAAATATTTTGTCTTAAAGAAAAATCTTTTTCTAAAATAAAAGTTCTTTTCTAAAAACAAAATCTTTTATGAAATCAATTAAATCAAGAGTTCTAATCAAGAGTGTGTGTGTGATATAGACTTGAGCAATCCACCAACTATCTATCCTTTACATTTATACTAAAACAAAAATACAAATTCTATACCTAGACACAAGTCTTCATCTTCTTGAAGTCTTCCCTTGAAGGCTTCTCATCTTCTTGACTTGGTCCAAGCTTGATCCAAAAAACTCCTTGGATCACAACATGCAAGCTCCAAATCTTGATCTTTTAACCTTTGTTGAGCTTTGCACCTACTAAGATCTTGATCATGAAATCTGTCACTAATTAGCACAAGATCATTAGTAAATATAACTTCATGAGTTGATCATCATCAAAACTAGGGCGATAGGCCTTTGGGCCAACAAAAACATGCAAGCCTAGGGTTTTTAGGTGCATGGACATCCTAGCCTTCCATACAACAATGTTGAAAGTATCAAACATAGGTGGGGTCATGAAGTCCATGAGAGTGTGCAAACAATATAAGTGTGCAAATGCAAATGATAAATTAGCAAAACCAAGATCACACTCCTAGGTGGTTAAACCTAATATCAGGAGCGTAGGTTCTGATGCCAATTGAAAGTACACCTAGAGGGGGGGTTAATAGGTGTACGGCTAATCTATGAACAATAATGTCAGAATTTAAAACTTAATTGCAACACACTTAGTGTAACCAACGAGTGTAGCCGAATTCCCAGTGAAGGGCTCTGGACTAACTCCTCTTGATTCCTCTGAATAAGAGTTGAGGTGCTATATGAAGCTCTCGTGGTTAAACACAAGCGAGGCACACACAAACAACACAAGCATGTATATGATATGACAATATGAATCAATGCACAAAGTAAGAGAGAGAGAGAGAATTAGAGAAAGTGGATCAATCGCAAACAACAAGATATGTTTCGAGGTTCGAGCACACAGCTCTACTTCCCCGTCTTCACACAGATAGATTTCTACTAACTAGTCCACACAGGACTTCCACACAGGAAAACCTCCAATGAGGATTTGGGACAATTACAATTAGGAGTACATAACTCCTCTCTCAATCAAATACAACCTCTACACTTAGAGGCAAGGCACAAAGCCAACACAATATCCACCTCACAAACGAGGAATAGGCACAAAGCCAAACAACCAATCAACCTCTCACTAGAGGGATTGGGCAAAAAGCCACCACTCCAATAATCAACCTCTACACAAGAGGGATATCACAAATAAGGAGGGTTTACAACTTGGTGATCACAAAGACAACAAACCAATTTCTTTCCCATAAAAACAAAGATCCTAATAGATAGGATAGAATGATAAGCTCAAGTGTGAAAAATAAAGAGTTTGAAAACAAAAACACAAAGAAAAATACTTGAAAAAACAACTAGAATAAGATTGAAATGACGATCAAAACCAATATCCCAAATATCTAATTTTTCTTTGATTTTTTCAATCCTTTAAAACAAATAAAGATGAATCCTTTTAGCTCTAAAAACTCTTTGAAAACTTGTATAAAACACTAGAGAAGATGAAATTTTTTGCTCTTCAAAAAACTTTTTGAGAAACAACTCAAATGGGGATATTTATACCCCATTTGGAATCTGCCTGTTGGCAGCAGAAAAGGTCCAGATTGGCCTTCCGTCGACTGGCCGGTTGACCGGCCAACGGTCAAAAAATTGACCGTTGAGTCCACCGGTCGACCGCCCAGTCGACCGTGCCAGATCCAGAGAGCAATTGCTCTCTGGGCGGTCGACCGGGCCAAGCTTACGGTCGACTGTCCGGTCGACCGCCCCCACCCGAGAGTGGGGTGACTTCAGTCGGTCGACCACACGGTCGACCGGCCAAGCCAACTTGGCCTTTGTGCACGTCTCGTGCACATCGGTCGACCGGTTTCGATCGACCGACCACTGGTCCGGTCGACCGTCCCGGTCGACCGCCAGAGCCTGGCAGGGCAAAATGCAAGATTCAAAAACTGGTCTTTTTGGCTTTAATAAAATCCCATAAAATCTCTAAAATCTACAAAAATAGTTTCAGTATAATATCATGATATACAAACATGTTTGAGTAAAATCAAACCATGTTACAAACATTTTGAACTATTTTTGTGACTTACAAATTTTGCCAAAAACCAAAATCCGTATTTTTCAAAACTTAGATTTTTGAAATGGAAATCCAATTTTTTCAAAACACATGTAAATGCAAAAACATGATATTTAAACAACTTTGAAGCATACAGTATATGGATAGAATCCAATATACATGAAAGAGATATATATCAATATTTTTGACATTAAATCCGAAAATAAGTTTTGTTTAAATACAAAACCCAATTACATGAATAGGTTATCAAAATAAGCTTTTCTAAGAATATGAAGCATACATGTATATAAATCAAATCTAATATACATTAAATCATGTAAACTTGTTTGATTCAATTCTATTCATGAAAATCAAGATCGGTTAAACCGAAAACCAAAACTAAAATATGAAACGTGTATGTGTTGTGAACTTGAGCATACCACACTACCTAATCTTTAACAATGGATCTAAACTAACTATTCTAAAATAAATCGAGGTCTTCTTGTAAAGCGCCGTCTCCAAGTCGACTCGATCCAAGCGTGATCCACCGAGCTTGACTCCATCCGAGTGCTAGATATGAACTTGATGCTCGAGCTCTTGAATTACCATGTGAAAGCTCCAAAACACCTTTATTGAAGCTAATCACCTACTAATATCTTGGTTAAATATCTGAAACTCAATATCACACGATTATTAGTAAACTATAACTACATGAGTTAATCATCATCAAAACTAGAGTGGAAGGCCTCTGGGCCAACACACATATCACATATGCCCAAAAAGGGAGTGGCTCAGTACTTACAAGCCTTATGATGGAGGCTTTGTCCTAATGGGAAACGACGTCGTGTGTAAGACTGTTGGCATCGGCAACATCCGTATGAGGATATTTGATGGACAGGTTCGAACCCTCACGAACGTTCGGCACGTTCCGAATTTAAAGAAGAATCTTCTCTCATTGGGAGCTTTGAAAGATCGTGGGTACAAGTTTTCTGTTGCAGATGGAGCAATCAAAGTTACTAAAAGCTCCATGACGATTCTCAAAAGAGAGAACAACAAACTTGTACAAGTTGACAGGAAGCATTATTATTGGTGATGCTTCAGCAGCAATAGAGAAGGGGGATACTACAAGACTTTGATACATGCATCTTGGGCACATGAGCGAGCGAGGTCTTCAAGTCCTACACAAAAGGAGTGCCCTACTAGCTATCAAATATTGCAAAATTGATCTTTATAAATTTTGCATTATGGGTACGCAATGTAGAGTAGCTTTCTCTACATCTTAGCACAAGACAAAGGGTTTACTAGATCTCATACACATGGATGTGTGGGGGCCTTCGTTAGTAATATCCATTGGAGGTGCTAGGTACCATGTTACTTTTACAGATGACTTTTCAAGAAAAGTTTGGGTATACTTCTTGAAGCAGAAATCGAAAGTATTTCAGAAGTTCAAGGAGTGAAAAACTCTGGTGAAAAATCAGATGAGGCGGAAGGTGAAAGTCTTGAGGTCTGATAATGGAGGCGAGTACACCTCCAAAGAATTCAAAGACTACTTAGCAAGCAAGGGCATCAAACACCAGCTAAGTATTTCAGGACGACCAGAACAAAACAGAGTAGCAGAGCGCATAAATCAGATACTTACAGAGTGTACACGCAGTATCAGATTACAGGCTGACATGTCAGAAGGATTTTCTGTAGAGGCGGTGAATCTTGCGAGTTATCTAGTAAACATGTCACCATCAACAGCTAGTGATCTTCAGATCCTAGAGGAGATATGGCGATGAGTATCTGTGGACTATTCAACCTTACAGATTTTCGGTTGTCCGACATATAGTTTGGTTGATAGTCAGAAAAGGAACAAATTGAAGTCCAAGTCTAAAAAGTGTATCTTCATCGGGTTCACCAAAGGATTCAAGAGTTTCATACTTTAGGATCCTGAGAAAAAGAGTGCCTTTACCAGTAGAGATGTGGCCTTTGATGAAGACTCAATGTTGTGAGAGAATTTAGAGGCGAATGATAAAGCGCAAGGTGGAGGTTTAGACAGTTCAGCAGCAAATACTCAGGAAAAGGGAGCCGAGTTCTCAAATAGCCTTAAAAGGCCTGAAGGATCAGAAGAGGACTCCTCAGATTCAGATGGAGACAAACATGAGCTACTCAAGAGAAACTTAGACTGTTTAGGCAGGCAGTCAGAGTTACGGTGCCATCAACAAGGTATGACTGGAATAAAGATCATGTCTCTTTAACATTAGTAACAAAAATAGGAGAACCTGATAGTTATAGGGAAGCGATCAAGGCAGATGACCACGGCAAGTGGATTACAGCCATGGAGTAAGAAATGGAATTTTGGATAGAAATCAAACATGGACGTTAGTCGATTTTTCAAAGGACTCCAAGGCAATAGGTTGCAAATGAGTCTTTCGCAAGAAGGACAATGAGCAATACACGATAAGGTTCGTTGCCAAAGGATTTGCTCAGAAGGAGGGTATTGACTACAATGAGATTTTCTCTCATATACCCAACTACTACTATTCGAATGTTATTGACAATAGTTGCTCAGTTTGATCTAGAGTTAGAGCAAATGGATTTTAAAATAGCGTTTCTGCACGGTGAGCTGAAGAGAAGATATGCATGAAACAACCTGAAGGTTACATTCAAGAAGGTAAAGAAAATAAGGTATGTCTTCTAAAGAAGTCCCTCTATGGACTTAAGCAGTCTCCCAGGCAGTGATACAAACGGTTTGATTCTTTCATGATCAATGCCAAATACAACCAATGTGAGTATGATAGTTGTGTCTATTTCAAGTAGAGTGATGATCTGGTATATTTGCTGTTATATATAGATGATATGCTGATTGTTGCGAGAAACAAGATACATGTTCAGAAACTTAAATCTCAGCTCAAGAAGAAATTTGACATGAAGATTTGGGAGAAGCCAAGAAGATCCTAGGTATGAAAATCACTCGAGACAGAGGCTCATGCAGACTTTGGCTATCCAAGAAGAACTATATTCTCAAGGTGTTAGAGAGATTCAACATGGCAGAAGTAAGACCGATCACCACTCCTTTAGCAGGTCACTTTAAATTATCCTCCAAGTAATGTCCACAATCACCGGTAGAGGAGGAAGAGATGTCTCGTGTACCATATGCTAGTGGGTGGGATCACTCATATATGTTATGGTCTGCACTAGGTCTGACTTAACTTATGCAGTTAATATAGTAAGTTTGTTCATATCAAATCCAGGAAAGTAACATTGGGAAGCAGTAATGTGGGTGCTACGATATCTGCAAGGGACTGCGAGACTAGGCTTGGTGTTTCAGAGATTGAAAACGGGAAAGCCCAAGGCTATGTTGATACAGAATATGAGAGAGATCTTGATCAGCGAAGATCTACAACGGGCAATATTTTTACAAAAGCTGAGTGCGTCATTAATTTGAAGGCAAAATTGAAAGATACAATTGCTCCTTCAATGACAGAAGCGGAGTACATGGCTGCAGTTGAGGCGTCAAAGGAAGCTTTGTGGTTGAGAGGATTGGTTGAGACGTTCAGTATCATACATGATTCAGTTCAGATTCATTGCGACAGCCAAAGTGCTATTCATCTGGCTAAAAATGACAGATATCATTGGCGGACGAAGCATATTGATATGATATTTAACAAGATACGTTAGTGGGTCGTGGATGATAAGACGATCGATTTGGTAAAGCTCAGCACGAAGAAGAATCCAACGGATATGATGACGAAGACCATCCAGGTGGAGAAGTTCAGAGTATCTCTGACTTCATCAAGATTCTCCAAAGGTAAAGTGGCGAACGGGCTCTTGGGAGGGAGCCGTGTAGTCACAAAAAGGGGGAAAAAGGAAGTGTTGGCCCAGAGGCCTTCCACTCTAGTTTTGACAATGATTAACTCATGCAGTTATAGTTTACTAATAATCTTGTGATATTTAGTTTCAGATATTTAATCAAGATATTAGTAGGTAATTAGCTTCAACAAAGGTATTTTGGAGCTTTCACATGGTGATTCAAAAGCTCGATCGTCAAGTTCATAACTAGCACTCGGTTGGAGTCAAGCTCGTTGGATCGCGTTTGGATCGAGTCAACTTGGAGACGGCGTTCTACAAGAAGGCTTCGGTTTGTTTAGTTAAGATTTAGTTTAGATCCATTGTCAAGATTAGATTGTGTGATATGCTCAAGTTCATACACACATATATTTCATGTTTTGGTTTTGGTTTTCGATTTAACCGATCTTGATTTTCATGGATAGATAGAATCAAAATAAGTTTACATGGTTTAATGTATATTAGATTTGATCTATATACATCTATGCTTCATATACTTAGAAAACTTATTTTGATACATTATTCATGTGTTTAGAGTTTTATACTTAGACAAAACTTATTTTTGGATTTAATGTCAAAAACATAGATATAATACCCTTCATGTATATTGGATTCTATCCATATACTATATGCTTCAAAGTTGTTCCAATATCATGTTTTTGTATTTACATGTGTTTTGAAAAAATCGGATTTCTATTCCAAAAATTCTATTTTTGGAAAATACAGAATTTGGTTTAAGGCAAATTTTCCAGGTAACAAAAATGGTTCAAAATATTTATAATATGATTTGATTTTTACTCAAACATGTTTATATTTTAAAGATATAACACGAACTGATTTTTGTGAAATTTATGTGATTTTATGTGATTTAATTAAAAATAAAAACTCAAGTTTTTAAGACCTATATTAAGCTGGACTGACTGACTGTCGGTCGACCGGGCCGGTCGACCATAGCAGTGCGGTGGACCGGGCCGGTCGACCGACGTCCACAGAGCGTGCACGCAGCCAAGCTGGGGAGGCCGGTCGACCACTAGAGAGCTCTGCTCTCTGGAAAAGCCTCCGGTCGACCGAGCGGTCGACCGAACAAATAGTCTGCTCTCTATATCCGGCTTCGGTCGACCGGCGATTGACCGGTCAGAGAGCCGTTGCTCTCTAGATCGAGTCCCGATCGACCGGGCGGTCGACCGATAGGCGCAACGGTCAAAAATTTGACCGTTGGCCCGTCGACTGGAAGGGCAATCTGGCCCTTTTTAGCTGTCAACGGGCAGATTTGAAATGAGGGTATAAATACCCCATTTCTTGGTTGTTTTCAAAAAGATTTTTAAGAGCCAAAATTTTCATACATTCTAGTGTTTTAATACAAGTTTTCAAAAGAGTTTTTAGAGCCAAAAAGATCTATCTTCATTTGTTTTAAAGAGTTGAAAAAATCAAATAAAAAGAGAAGTCTTTGAGATTTATTTTTGTTCTTCATTTGAATCATATCCTAGAAGTTTTTTCAAGAGTTTTTCTTTGTGTTTTTGATTTTCAAACTCTTTATTTCTCACACTTGAGCTTATCATTCTATCCTATCTATAGGATCTTTGTTTAGTGAGAAAATATTTAGTTTGTGGTCTTTGTGATCACCAAGTGCAAACCTTCAATTGATTGTGATATCCCTCTAGTGAGAGATGATTGAGTTGTTATCCCTTAAGTGTGAGGTGATAGTGAAAGTGATATTTGGCTCCCTCTAGTGAGAGGTGGATATTGTGTTGGAATCCCTCAAGTGTGAGGTAATTATTGTTTGAGTGGCTTTGTGCCTATCCCTCATTTGTGAGGTTGATATTGTGAGGCTTAGTGCCTTGCCTCTAAGTGTAGAGGTTGTATTTGTTGGAGAGAGGAGTTGTGTACTCCCAATTGTATTTGCCCCAAATCCTCAGTGGAGGTTCCCTGTGTGGGAGTCCTATGTGGACGAGTTAGTAAAAATCCTTCTGTGTGAAGGCGGGGGACGTAGAGCTGTGTGCTCGAACCTCGAAACATATCTTGTTGTTTGCGTTTGATCCATTTTATCTAACTCTCTCTTACATTGTGCATTGATTCATATTGTCATATCATATACATGCTTGTGTTGTTTGTGTGTGCCCATACTTGTGTTTAACCAAGAAAGCTTTACATAGCACCTCAACTCTTATTTAGAGGAATTCAGAGGAGTTAGTCCAGAGCCCTTCATCGGGAATTCGTTACACTCGTTGGTTACACTAAGTGTGTTGCATTAAGTTTTTAATTCCGCATTATTGATCATTAGATTTGCCTTACACCTATTCACACCCCCTCTAGGTGCATTTTCAATTGGCATCTGAGCCACGCTCCTGATATTAGGTTTAACCACCTAGGAGTGTGATCTTGGTTGCTAATCTATCATTTACATTTACACACATTTTGTTTGCACTCATGGATAGCCCTCCCATGTTTGATATCTCTAAAATTGACACATGGAAGGTTTTGATGAGTTGGCATTTGAAAGCCATAGGTTATAAAGTTTACCTTGTCATTATCAAGGAATCCTACCTTAGTGATAACAAGCATATAGAGGCCAATACACTAGCCCTAGAGGCACTTAGAAAATCACTTAGTAAAGAATATTAAATATGATTTCTCATTGTGTTTCTGCTTTTGCAGTGTGGAACATCTTGACCTCTTCAAAGCTTCAATTGCCAATCCAAATGGAGAAGGAATCTAGTGGAGAAGAGTCCGACCAACGTTGCTTCATGGTCCAAGGGAATGACTCCCTTTAGGTACATTCGGACACTCAACTAGATAGTGCTAGTTTTTCTTGTGATGAATATATTGATGCTGATGATTGAATGAAGAACTATCTATTGTTTGTGAGAACCTCCTTGAAAAATATAAGGCTTTGAAAAAGAAAAGTTTTGGACTTAACAAAGAAAATAAGGATTTGTATTCAAAACTAGATTTGATTTTGCAAGAGAAAGTGGAGATTTCTAATGAAAGGGATTCATTGAAATCCAAACTTGACCTTGCTCTAAAAAAAATAAAATTTTGAAAAATAAAAATGATTGTGAAAATGTTTTGAAGAAAAATGAGTCTTTAACTTCAAAACTTAATTTTATTGTGAAAGAGAATGATTTTTTGAAAAAGAAAATTTTTTCTATTTCAAAAGAGCTAGATTTGTCTTCAAAGAAAAATACTACTTTACAAAATGACTTAGATTCACATATTTGCTATGCTAGTGTAGCTTCATCATCTAACTTATCTATTGAATGCTCCACTTCTTCTAACATTGAAAATGATATAAATTTATTAAAGAAGAATGTTAATTGTTTGGGCTCCACTTTGAGCCATTGTGCCATGAACCATACACGTTTGGAATCTATGTTTCGAAAGAAACAAGTTCCTCTTATGCATGCACACAAATCACGGCATACACATGCTTCCCACGTTCATACTCATAACACGATGTATGCTCATGTATACACTTGTACACATTGTGGACGTAAGGGCCACCTTACTAAGTTTTGTTATGATAGAGTACATGATGAAAATTTAGCAAATAAATTTGTTTGGTTTAGGAAAGGAGCTAACCCCCATGGACTCAAAAGAGTATGGGTACCAAAGACCACTCCTATTTTATTTGATGTAGGTGCGGGCTCTCACATGACGTGAGAGTGATGGTGCCTTGAGATTGATGCGTTCCGAGCTTAATGGTGACTATTTGGATGCATCACTTTCAAGGGGAGTTTGGTGGGAGGACCACCTTAGTTTCGAGACATAGAGATGTACCCTCATGATTTTGGTAACGATCTCTTACTCCTCATTTATGTTTACATGCTTTCATATTATTCATTTTTAGATTAGTATATTAAATGTCATGATTATTAGACTTGTGATATGCATAATTAGTAGTTTAGACACCCATATTTATATGGATTTATATTTAGTGTTCTCACTTTAGTTTAGCTATTGTGTATATCATAGATCTAATGCATGTGCATTTACATAATGATCATATAAGTTTTGTTTTGATTCCTATGCTTCATGTTTTGATTACATGTTTAGATGTTAGTTTTCATTAAAACTTAGATATATACTTGTACAACTAGTGAGCCACAAATAGATTATTATATGTTTGTGCTTAAATGCTCATTTGTACCTATTAGATGTACTAGTATAGTTTACTTTTGATGATTCATACATTTTGACTTTTATTCTCTATTTTTGTATATGTTTTTCATGTTTATGTTTAAACTTCATATATATGTCTATTTTGTCTAAACTATTAGTTATACATATACATCCTTGAGCCACTTGCTTTCATGCATATACTTTTGTGGATTCGTTCATATTTGGATATGTATGTATACTCTACTTTGTACAAAACATACATATGCCTTAAAGATTAAATTATTTTGATTAGATTATCATATTTTTCATGTTTTAAGGAATTTCATCTTGAGCGAAATTGCCTATTTCCATGACTATGTCTTTCACAAAACTTGTACACTCATATTACTTGATGTTTTCTCATAATTTTATTTTCATGAGTGTTATATGTACTATATAGATTTTGAATGACATTGGTTTAGTGATTTTCATGTTTTATAGAATATATTTTTGTTTTATTCCTTACTTGAAGGATTTCGTACTAGTTTACAATTTTATCATATAATTAGTTGCTGTATTCTTCATATGGTAGAGTTTTCAAACGTATTATATTATTTTCAAATTTATTTTTGAAAACCCCTACCCACCTAAGGGCAGTTGGTTGGGCGACCATGCCTTGTATGTTCATTAATGAAAATCTATTTAAAATATGTGCATGAAATGGGTGGTAGGAAGTATGAGTTATACACTTGATTCTCATTATAGTTTCAATTAGTATCATTATATCTTTTCAATTGGTATCACTATTGACATTCATTTTGTATGCTCATATATTTTTTATATATGTATGCTTAAACTTCAAATAGTATCAATTTCGATTGGTATTCAATTTTCATACATATACATATGTTTTATTTGTACTTACTATATCTCTATATTGTTGAGCACAAATTTTGGTTATGCTAAGCTTGATTCCTTAAATGACAATTATATTTCAATTGATTATTTTTCATTTGGTATCTTATACAAGCTTATACATCATTTTCATTAGTATTTCATAAAGGGGGAGAAAACCTTTCAATTGGCTTTGTTTACATTTGGTATCTTACTCCCACACTTTATGTTAAAAAATGATTGAAAAATTATATTGATTTTTTTTAAATTTGGTATCATACGCTCCTAATGAAAATTATTTTCAATTGGTATATGTTTCATTTTCAATATTGGTATCAAAAATATTAAATTGATATTATTCTCTATTTGGTATTTCTATTGCAAAATGAGTTTAGTGTTTAACTAAAAATTAGTTTATGTTTTTTCATTTGGTATCAAAACTTAAAATATTTTCAATTGGTACTAATTTTTACAATTGGTATCAAGATTACCTTTATATTTATATCTTTCAATTGATAACAATTTTTTTTATTTCTTCAAATTGTTTTGTTTATTTTCAATTGGTATCATCATTTGGTATCATGATGTTTCTATGTATACCTTTGCACTAAATTGATATATATATTTTTTAATTGGTATCATAATGTTTTGATTTGATTTCACCCTTGTTGATTTTTGTTTTGGACAAAAAGGGGGAGAATATTGTTTTATTGTTTACTTTAACCCTTCATTGATGATTGACAAAAGGGGAGAAGAATTTTAGTATATATGTATGTTTAATTTTAGTATATATACATGTTTATATTAGTTTATACATTTGTTTTATATTTTGTTGATATTGGTATCAACAGAATAGATATTAGTATCAAGAACATATTTTGCTGTTTTTGTTTTGTTGGTATCAAGAGCTTTTATTGAAATTTTTTATTGGTATCAAGAGCAATTATTTAAGAACATGTTTATTTTAAAATTTGGTATCAAGAGCATGTTTATTTTATTATTTTATGCATGTTTATGCATATTTATATTTAACATCATTGCATATCTTTATAGTTTAATGCTATGCATGAGTTAAAGGGGAGCTTCTTTGAAGCTTAACTTTAATCCATGCATATATAACTCCATGAGTTTTGTCATCATCAAAAAGGGGGAGATTGTTGGCCCAGAGGCCTTCCACTCTAGTCTTGATGATGATTAACTCATGTAGTTATAGTTTACTAATAATCTTGTGATATTTAGTTTCAGATATTTAATCAAGATATTAGTAGGTGATTAGCTTCAACAAAGATATTTTGGAGCTTTCACATGGTGATTCAAGAGCTCGAGCGTCAAGTTCATATCTAGCACTCTGTTGGAGTCAAGCTCGTTAGATCGCGTTTGGATTGAGTCAACTTGAGACGGCGTTCTATAAGAAGGATTCGGTTTGTTTAGTTAAGATTTAGTTTAGATCCATTGCGAAGATTAGATTGTGTGATATGCTCAAGTTC
>JAVJIF010029453.1:0-88750 GCA_038442645.1 Agave tequilana | reverse complement strand
ACATAAACAACTCCAAGACTTCCCTTAGTACTTCATTGTATATGCCCGACATCGCCTAAAGTAATCATCTATAAATGACACAAAGTAGTGGTTACCTCCAATAGATGTTGTCTTGGTAGGTCCCCAGACATCTGTGTGAATATAATCCAGAATCTCCTCGGTGCAATGAGTCGCTGTGCCGAATCTCACCTTTGTCTTTTTTTCAATGATGTAGTGTTCACAGAAATCCAATTTACAGTTATTGGCACCTTTAATAGAGCTTACTTTGCAAGAGCTTGCAAAGACTTTTATCCTATATATCTGAGACTCATATGACAAAATAGGTGCAATCATTATCTGAATTTGTTGAGTCACCACTTGCCATATAACCATACAACCCTCAAGTAGCAAAGGTTATTGCGTCGGACGGCCTTCAAAATAACCATCGAGCCTCTAGTCATCTTGAGAATACCATCTCAAATAGATACTTTAAGACCTAATACTTCTAAGGCATCAATAGAGATAAAATTCCTTCTTAGGTGAGGTACATATCTCACTTTCTAATTCCCGCACCATCCCATCAAATATTTGGATATAGACCATACCTATCCCTTCCATGTTATATGGACGATCATCACCCAAGACAACAGAACATCCATTTAGTTTCTTAAAACTAGAAAACCAATCTCTGTTGGGACATGTGTAAGTTCACCTAGAGGGGGGTGAATAGGTGATGGCTAATCTAATGGTCACTTAATGCCAAATAATGCGGAATTACAAACTATTATGACCTAAACAAACTATTACACTAAAACACCACGTATAACACAAGAGTGTAGCCGAATTTCTCGTGAAGGGCTCTTGACTAACTCCTCTAATTCCCCTAGATAAGGGTTGAGGTGCCGCGTTGGCTCTCTTGGTTAAATACAAGTGTTAGCAAACAACCCAAGCATATATCAATTAGGCACACAAGTATATCATGCATATAAGATAAACACAATAAAGGAATGCAAGATATAAACAAAGAGACAAAGAGAGAGAGAGAGTGAGCAATCAAACACAAGGGATTTGTTTCGAGGTTCGAGCACACTTGCTCTACATCCCCACCTTCGACACACGAAGGATTTCCACTATGCACGATCCCAATGGATCACTCCTCGGTGCCGCAACACCTACAAGCCCTGGACTCCCTAGTCCCGTGCACACCGCAAGCCCCACAAGCTTGCCGAGGCCGCACCTCAAACAAGAGTTCACACACAAACTCTAAACACCGCGAACACACTTGTCCGCCTCCTCAAGAAACAAAGAAGAAGTCTTTGGTGATCACAACACTTTGATCACCTAAAAACAATCTCACTACAACACTCCTATAAGATGAATAATCAATGGGTTTCTCAAGTGTTTGTGTGAGAAAACAAGGATGAGAATGGTGGAGGAAAACTCAAGAAAATCTCTTTTAACACTCTTGTTAAAACTTCCCTTTTGATTGGAAGTATTAGCTCTCAATTTAGTGGAGAAAACTCTTTTAATGAAGTAGGAAAAAACTGGCTCAAAGTCCACTAAAAATCTTAGAGAAAAACAATGCCCAAACACCCAAATTTATAGGGCTAGAAAAACTAGCCGTTGGGGTCTGTCAGAACTGTCGGTCGACCGGTCGGTCGACCGCCAACGGTCATTTTTCTGACCGTTGGAGCAACGGTCGACCGCTCGGTCGACCGAGCTACTGGAACAGAGAGCAGAGCTCCTGCCGGTCGACCGGTCCGGTCAACCGGTCCGGTCGACCGGGGCTTTCTAGAGAGCAGAAGCTCTCTGGCGGTCGACCGGGTCGGTCGACCGGCCTCCAGAGCACAAAGGCGTGCACGTCTGTGCACATCGGTCGACCGCCTAGTCGACCGACTTCAGACTTCGGTCGACCGGGTCGGTCGACCGGCTGAAGCCTGAAAATAGAAAACTGGGATTTAAAACTTGGTCTTTTTGGCTCAATTGAAAACTGTATTTTTCGAAACTTGTTTTTCTAAAACTTCACCAAATACAAAAACAAGATATTTAAACTCATTTGAAGCATAGTGTGTATGGATATGATCCACTACACAAACATAGTGAAATATCTATGTTTTTGACATTAAGCTCTAAATATGGTTTTGGTTTAAAACATAAAACTTGAATACCAAAAATCAAACAGATATTTTTCTAAAAGAAAACTCTTTTATAAAAACAAACTATCAAGAGTGTGTGTGTATATGTACTTGAGAAATCCACCAACTATTCTATCCTTTACATTTTATCTAAAAATAAAATCTTCTAAAACAAACCTAGACACAAGTCTTCATCTTCTTGAAGTCTTCACTTGAAGCCTTCTTGACTTGGTCCAAACATCGTGCTAGCTCCAAAACTTGACTTTAAATCCTTTGTTGAAACTATGCACCTACTAAGATCTTGATCATGAATCTGTCATTAATTAAACACAAGATCATTAGTACTATAACTACATGAGTTGATCATCATCAAAACTAGAGTGATGGGCCTTCGGGCCAACAATCTCCCCCTTTTTGATGATGACAAAACTCATGAAGTTATATATGCATGGATTAAAGTAAAGCTTCAAAGATGCCCCCCTTAACTCATGCAACACAATAAACAATAAGATATGACAATGAAGCACATAAACATGTATGCAAATGTATGGAGATAAAACATGCTAGCAAGCATAAAACACAAATTCTTTTTCTCCTATTTGCACAACAAAATATATATGCATAAACACAAAATACTATTCCCCCTTAAGCAAGGAAAACATGCATATATCTCAAATACTTCTCCCCCTTTTTGTCAATCATCAACAAAGGGGTTAAAGTAAAAACAATATCAATAAATTTTTCTCCCCCTTTTTGTCCGAAACAAAGAATTAATAAAGGGGTAATCAATAAAAGGTTATATGCGATATACATTCATGAAGAGAAAGACGCTAAGTTAACTTCCCTACACATATGCATTACATGAAGAATGGATGACAAGCCCCAATTCACATAACACATATTATGTAATGCATAAGAGGAGATGTGAAGCTCCCCCTACACACGTGTATCACATAAAGAAGAGTTGTCAAGCTCCTCAATATACAATACACTCAACATGAATCTATATGTAGAAGAGATGTTAAGCTCTTCTTGCATATAGGCAATACAAATCAAAACATTTTTTTTTAATTTTTCTTTATTAAAACAAATTTTGAGATATCAAATAAACATAATTTTTTTTAAAATTTTGATACCAATTTTAAAACATAATGCATAAGCTTAAAAAAAATTTGAAGTAAGCTTAGCATAAATAAAGTTTGTGCTTTTAAACATGTAATCGATTTTAACTTAAGCACAAAAACAAAAAAAATGAGTATACCAATTGAAAATGATACATACATATTTAGGAAAAAACAAAAATGAGCATATACAAAATAGAATCAAATTGATACCAATTGAAACGATTCAATGATACCAATTGAAACAATAATAGGATCATGTGTATATCTCATAAAACATTAAAGAATAAATAACTAGTTAAATTAATTTTTGAAAAACTAGTTAAAGATCCTTCAAAAACATGAAACCAAATCATATGTTTTTCATGAATCATACCAAATACACAAGAGATGACACTCAAAATCGATTAAGCTCATAAAAGTGTTCATGAAACAAAGTCATGACAAAACAAATGAAGTATGAGTGTTCAATAATCATGTAAATAGCATTTTCATGAAAATAGTCAATAAGCTCAAAAAGGAACATGAATCTATATATATATATATATATATATATATATATATATATATATATATATATATATATATATATATATATATATATATATATATATATATATATATAAACAAAACATGAAAATTCATTTTTCATTAAAACAAAACAAACTTCTAGGTATATGTATGATTTATCTAAATCAACAATATGCATACATATCCCAAACATAAAAGAGTCTATTAAAGGTATTTGCATGAAGGCAAGAGACTCACGGGTATACATGTATATTTATTAGATTTGAATAAAAATTACATATACATGAAGTAAAACATGAAAATTGGCAAAACAAGTATAAATGAAAGAATCATCAAAACTAGGCTATACATGTGCATATAGTGGGTACAAATGAGCATGAAGCTCATGTTGGCCCAAGGTTACAATCACCCGTTTTTAGTGTGTTTTGATGATTACAAAACATATTAGTTATTTGTACTAATAATATTAGTTGTTTGAGTGTGTATCAGGGTTCTAATGAAACTAGAAGGTTTCTTCCCTAAAGGAAGGTGTTTTGACTCAAGTCACCTCAATTCGGGCTCAAGAGTCAAGTTTTCAAGATCATATGGAGAAGCCCACTTGAAGAACTTGTAGTCCTTAGAACCAATGTAAGAAATAGTTTGTTAAAGTTTGAGTTTGAAAAATTGGCTCTAGGATACACACACACATTTTTGTATACAAGTTTTCAAGTTTAAAACTTTGTGTTTCTAAGTTTCATGCTTCAACAAATATACATGACTCTAAGTTTTACAAAGGTATATATATCATGTTTAAAAAAATCATGTATACTCTTTCTAGCATGATACTTAGTTTTCTTTACTTCAAAATTTTTTTTTACAAAATTATTCCAAAGTCTGGCACATGCTGTTTTTCTGTTTTAGGCAAGACCGGCCGACTGGCCCGGTCGACCGGCGCTTGTGTCGGACGTGCACGCTTGTGCATGTCTGTCGGCCGACTGCCGGGTCGACCGACTGTAAGCAGCTTTGCTCTCGGGTTTTCTGGGTCGACCGCCCGGTCGACCGCCTTCAGAAAATGTGTTTCTGTTTTGAGGACGGTCGACCTGAGCCCAACGGCTACTGCCAGCAGGGCGGACGGCCGACCGTCCGGTCGACCGCCAGGCCTGCAGAGCCCCAACGGCTCTTTCCTCTTTTGTGCTATTCTGAAATCTGTTTTTTGGACTGTTTTTTGGCAGACTTTTTCTGAGTTTTTGGAGATCTTTTTCAGAGAAAATAAGCTTAAAATAAATTGTTTTTAACCTATTTCTCTCCCTATAAATAGAGGAGAATAGTCTCTTGCAAACACCAAGAAAAAATCCCTAAGTTTTCATAGTTTTCAAAAGAGAAGAAAAGTTTTTAAGCTCTCCATTTTCTCATTCTTCTTGAGCTTGTTTTCAGTTGTGTTCTCTAATAAAAATCATTCTACAACTGAGTTTTCTCACTACACTTCTTAGAGCCAAAATTTCCTACTCAATCTATAAGGAAGTTGTAAAAGAGTGAGAGTTTGTAAGAAGTTTAGTGATCTTGTTGTGATCACTTTGGTTACTTGTGTTCATCTTGTTCTTGTGGAGACACCTCTTCGGTAGAGGTTATTGTAAGTGGTGGAGCTCGGTGCTCGGGTCTTTGGTAGACCGTTGTAAGCGTCCTCGGTGGATAGTGAAAATCCTTCACGGAGGTGAAGGCGGGGAGTAGAGCGGTGGCTCGAACCTCGAAACAAATATCTTGTGTTTGTGATTGCTTTGTGTCCATTTTGCTTTAAATTTCTCTTGCACTCTATTGCTTTCAAATTACTTGCTTGAGATCTTATTTTTCATTCCTTGTGATATATTGTGTGCATTTCATCATTGCATATTATTCATTCTTTGTTCGATCAATTCTCATACAACAAGGTTGCATTGCGCACCTCTAACCTATTCAAGGGGAATCAGGAGGAAGGAGTTCGTAACCCTTCACGGGGTATTCGGCTCTTAGTCTTGTTTTGAGAGATCATTGCATCATTCATCTATCTTAGTTTTAAAAAGATTGTTAGATTAGCAATTACACCTACTCACCCCCCCCTCTAGGTGTTTTTCAATTGGTATCAGAGCTTGGTCACTAGGCTCTTGGCTTAACAACCTTAGAGAGATCCTATATTTGCTAATCACCTCATTCATTTTTCATTCACTATCACTTAGTAAAAATGGCCGATGGAATTAAGACCCCCCAAAATTTGATGGACTTAACTTTCCCATATGGAAGGTTAAGATGACCGTTTTCTTGCAATCTCTAGGAAGTCGAGTTGCAAAGGCCGTGACCAAACCCTTTAGTGCACCCCCGGTGATGAATCCACTTGGTCCGAAATTGAGACTAAGGAATTTGATGCCAATGCTAGGGCTCATTATGCACTCCTTCAAGCCCTTAATGATGATGACCTAGCTAGAGTTATTCATTGCAAGTCCGCATATGAAATTTGGACACATTTGCTAGTTACACATGAGGGGACTTCACAAGTGAAGAGGGCTAAAATAGACCTTCTTCGGTCCCAATATGATAATTTTTGCATGCAAGAAAATGAAACCATAGATGATATGGTTACAAGATTTACAAAGATCACTAATGGACTTTCTTCTCTAGGTGATGCTATCGACAACGATCAAAGAGTTAGAAAGATCATCCGGGCTCTTCCTCCTTCATGGGAAGTAAAGGCAACTACCTTGAAGGAACTTAATGACAAGGAGGAGATGGAGCTCATAAGTCTCATTGGGAACCTCAAAACCCATGAGATGGAGAGAAAAGCTAGGGAGGACATGGCACCTTCCAAGAAGAAAACAATAGCCTTCAAGTGTCAATCCACACACTCCGATGAAGACAATGAAGAAGAAGATGACGAGGAGCTCTCACTTCTTGTAAAGAATGTTCGGAGGATGTACAACAAGGCTAAATTCCAAGGAAGAAAAAGATGGCAAGAAGAGAGGAAAATAGTTTGCTTTAATTGCAAAAGACCGGGTCACATTATTGCGGAGTGCCCAGATAAAGCAAAGCCCTCCACCTCAAAGAAGCCTTACAAGAAGAAAGCATTGAAGGCTATATGGGATTCCGAGAGCGAATCCGAGGAGGAAATTGACACCGCCAACATGTGTTTCATGGCTAATGAAAGCACAAGTAAGGTAACCCCTTCCACTTCTTTTGATGATGATCTTTCCATGGATGAAATAGGAGAAGCATTTGTAGAATTATCACATAACTATGATTTTCTAAAGAAAAAGTATTTAAAAATGAAAAGAAAAATGAGTCTCTTAATCATCAAGTTTTTACTCTTTCCAAAGAAAAAGATAAATTACTTTCCACTCTTGTTTCCACCCAAAAAGATTTTGACAATTATAAAATTTCTTGTAAAGGCAAGTTTCCACAAGTTAATGATAATGAGATCACCATGCTTAAAGAGAAAATTGATTCTTTAGGAGTAGTTTTGAAAAAGTGTGAATTTGATAAAAATAGACTTGAGGCTATGTTTCCTAAGAAACAAGCCCCTAAGAAACAATCTCATGTTCATACTCATGTTCATACCACACAACCTTTACATCATGCCAAACCCCACAAACATGCTCACACTTCACACACACATCATGCATTCATGTATGGTAAAGTGTTTTCATGTTCATATTGTGGTCGTAAAGGTCACTTAGTTAAGTTATGCTATGATAGACTAAATGCATCTCGTCATAATGTTTGGGTTCGAAACACTAACTTTCAAGGACCCAAGAAAATTTGGGTACCAAAGTCAATGAATTCGTTAAATGATGTAGGTATCTTCCAAGGCCCAACGACGTAGAGGGTTGTCGTATCTTGATAGTGGTTGCTCAAGGCACATGACTTGGGACATCAACAACTTTGCAACCCTATCAAGATACCATGAAGGTGGCACCGTCACCTTCGGAGATGACGCCAAGGGTAAAATCATCGGTATCGGTAATGTCAAACTTGGTACATCTCCTTTAATAGAAAATGTAGTTTTAGTTGATGGCCTCAAGCATAATCTCTTGAGTGTTAGTCAACTTTGTGACAAAGGTTTTGATGTTGTTTTTGAGAATGTAGTTTGTAAAGTTATTGATAGAATATCTAATACTTGTGTATTTTCTGATTTTCGTGAAAACAATGTTTATATGATTGATATGTCTAATATGTCTTGTAATATTACTTGTTTAAAAGCCCTCGATGATGACTCTTGGTTGTGGCATAGAAGATTAGGCCACATTTCTTTTGACCATATATCTAGGTTAAACACAAAGGAAATGGTGAAAGGTATTCCTTGCTTGAATTTTGAAAAGGACCGGGTTTGTGACGCATGTCAATTTGGGAAACAAACCAAGTCCTCCTTCAAGTCAATCAAGGATATCATGACATCACGTCCCTTGGAGTTGATCCATATGGATTTATTTGGTCCTACTCAAACCAAAAGTCTAAGTGGGAATCGTTTTGCATTTGTTTGGTTGATGAATTTTCACGTTTTACTTGGGTTTTCTTTTGGAACACAAAAATCAAGCATTTTCACATTTTCAAGCCTTAAGAAAAGAGTTGAAAAGGAAAAAGATTCTTCAATTTTAAGAATAAGAAGTGATAGAGGAGGTGAGTTCATTAACCTACCCTTTACCACTTTTTGTGAAGAACATGGAATTAAGCATGAACTTTCTTGTCCTAGAACTCCACAACAAAATAGAGTAATTGAACGGAAAAATCGAACTTTACAAGAGATGGCTAGGACAATACTAAGTGAATATGGTCTACCACATTAATTGTGGGCCGAGGCCGTTAATAGATCATGCTATATATCAAATCGTGTTTTCTTGTGTAAAAATACTTCAAAAACTTCTTTTGAAATGTACTTTTCTAGAAAACCAAATGTTTCATATTTCAAGGTTTTTGGATGCAAATGTTTTGTTTTAAATACGAAAGATAATTTAGGAAAATTTGATGCTAGATCTTATGAGGCAATTTTTATGGGTTATTCTAATACAAGTAAGGCTTATAGAATCTTCAATAGATCATCTTTGACTATTGAGGAATCTATACATGTTAAGTTGAAGAATCTAACTTGTTTGATAAGAATGTTATAGAAATAGATGCATTGGATGAAGGCTTGGAGAAAGTGACCTTGGAGGATACACCTACTATGGGAGACAAGCCAAAGGATGATGAAGGAAGTGAAGCTAAAGTAGAAGAGGCTCAAGGAAATGAAATTCAATCAATTTAAGTGGAGCCTACTCAACAACTTCCAAAGGATTGGAGATACAATCCTCATCATCCCAAGGACCTCGTCATAGGTGAAGTATCTAAAGGGGTAACCACTCACTCTAAACTTCATGATTTTTGTGGACATTATGCATTTATTTCTCATGTTGAACCCAAGAACGTCCTCGAAGCCGAGGCCGGTTCATATTGGTTGCTAGCCATGCAAGAGAAACTCAATCAATTTGAGCGCAACCAAGTTTGGCACCTTGTTCCTAGGCCCCACGATAGACCAACAATTGGTACTAAGTGGATCTTTAAGAACAAGTTGGATGAATCTGAAAAAACACCTAGAGGGGGGTGAATAGGTGTAAGTGCTAATCTAGAACTAAATGCAAAACTAAGTGCGCTAAATGCGGAAGCTAATGCAAATTTTGCAAACCACTTAGTACAATCAACAAGTGTAGCCGAATTCCCCGTGAAGGGCTCTGGACTAACTCCTCTTGATTCCCCTTGAATGGGTTGAGGTGCTATGTGAAGCTCTTGTTAATTAAGTATAAGTGAGGCACACACACAAGCAAGCCAAGCATATAATGATATAGCAATATGAAAGTAATGCAAGGCACAACGCTAGCAAATAGAAATGATATGACAATATGAATTATGCTCAACACAAGCAAATATGATATGAATGAAGTATGATGCTTTGCATAATATAAAGAGAGAGAGTTTAGAGACAAGTGGATCAAACGCAAACATAATGATATGTTTCGAGGTTCGAGCACCCTTGCTCTACATCCCCGCCTACACCACCGTGTAGGATCTCCAATCCACTATACCGTCCACCGAGGACACCCACCGAGGGAACCTTCACCGAGAAGGATTTTTACAACAAGGGAGTACCGAACTCCTCTCTCAAACAACCACCTCACAACCGAGGGGTAGGCCCATAGCCAAACAACCGAACAACAACAACCAACACCTCTACCGAAGAGGGTTTACAACCAAACTCCACCTCTCATAGAGGGAGCAAACCAATCACCCGATCACCTCTACCTAAGAGGGATACACAAAGAATAAGGGTGTACAACAAGTGGTTTCTTTCAACCACAAACAATCTCTCTTTTCTTTTCTTTTTTTCCACAAAACAAATGATCCTAATAGATTAGGATAGAAGATAGCTCAAGTGTGAAAACAAGGTGTTTTTGGAAACAAGCAACAAAGAAAAACTACTAGGAAAATCTCTTGTAAATGGTAGAAAATGAAAATCAATACAATCTCCCAAAAACCTAGTTTTTTTTGATTTTCTAAAAACCCAAAACAATAAAGATTGAAAGATTAAAGCCCCAAATACTTTTGAAAACTCTTTAAAAATACTTAAGAAGGTCTGAAATTTTTGCTCTTGAAAACTTTTTCTAAAACTATGAAGAGATGGGGTATATATAGCCTCAATACAAAACTAGCCGGTAGAGCTGAGCTGGCAGCTCTGACAGGCAGCGGTCGACCGGCCCGGTCGACCGCCAACGGTCAAAAATGTGACCGTTGGGCAACCACGGTCGACCGACCCGGTCGACCCAAACAAACAGAGAGCACTGCTCTCAGACCGGTCGACCCAGACGGTCGACCGTCCCAGTGACTCCAAACGTGCACAGATTTGTGCACGTCGGTCGACCGGCCCTATCGACCAGCTTCAGCCAAGTCGACTTGGTCAGAAGACTAGTCGACTGGTGAAGCCTGGAACAGAAATTTGGCTCAGAAAAACTAGGAAAAATATTTTATAAAAATCTTTTATCTTTTCTGAAAATCCCATAAAACTTGTTTTAACTTTTTATATTGAAACACTAACAAGTGATAAAAATTTCAAGACATATATCAATCATATCAATTCATTTTTGAGTCTTGCAAATTTTATCAAAAACAAAACTTGTATTTTTATCAAACTTGATTTTTTCAAAACATGAATAGAATAGTCAAAATAAGTTTGTTTAAGAAGTTTAAGCATGCACGTATAAATAGAAACCATCTACTATACATATAAACAAATTAAACTTGTTTTGATCTATTATTCATGAAAACCAAATCCAAAACATAAAACTTGTGTGTGTTGTGCACTTTAGCATATCAACTATACTAAGCTTTACAAATGGATCTAAAACACACTATCTAAATTATAGATACCTAAGTCTTCTTGATGATCTTCATCTTCAAGTTGACTTGCTCCAAAACTCCATCCATGGGCTAGGCAATGTGTGATCTTGAAGCTTTGGCCCTGGAATCACTATGAAAAGCTTCTTAACTCCTTATTGAAGCTAATCACCAACTAATATTTTAGTTAATGATCTGAAACTTAAACAACACAAGATTATTAGTAAACATAACTACATGAGTTAAATCATCAAAACTAGGGTGGAAGGCCTTTGGGCCAACAATCTTCCTTTTTGATGATGACAAAACTCATGGAGTTATATATGCATGGATTAAAGTTAAGCTTCAAAGAAGCTCCCCCTTAACTCATGCATAAACAAATAAATAAAATATATGCAATGAATGTACATAAACATGTATGCATCAATATGCATAAAACACAAACACATGTTCTAGAAGCTCTAGTTACCAATTAAATTAATAAAGCATTAACAAAAACACTAGATGCTCTAGATACCAATAAAACTTAATATATGCAGAAACGTAAATATGCATATATAAACTCCAATTATTCTCCCCCTTTTTGTCACTCATCAACAAAGGGGTAAACAATCAAAACCAATAAAATGAGGGGTAAAAATCTTTCTCCCCCTATTTGTCAATCAAAACAATAAACAATGTTCTCCCCCTTTTTGTCTAAAACAAAAAACAAGGTCAATAAGGGATGACAATCAATTAAGGTACCAATTGAAAGGAAACAAACAAGAAAAATATTGATACCAATTTTAAACAAAACACATAAAAAATCTTGATACCAATTGATATTAAACATAATAAATTTTGAATGTTTAAACAAAATTTTGATACCAATTGTAAATAATTTTCATATTAAACATATGATACCAATATGAAATTTTCAATCATAAAGTAAGGGAGTGGGAAACAAATACCAATTGAAAAATCACCAATTGAAGGACAAAATTAAGTTTTCTCCCCCTTTATGAAATACCAACTAAAATGATGTGTAGGCTTGAAATAAGATACCAATTGAAAACTAAATCAATTGAAATAAAGTTGAAGCTCAAGCACTAGCATAAACAAGATTTGTGAAAAATTTATATCTTAAGCACAAATAGAACAAGTATATGTGTATGAAATAGAATGGGTACCAATCACCAATAGATGATACCAATTGAAAATATACATACACAATAAACATATGAGTATACAAAAAGATCAAAATGATACCAATTGAAAGAGTTCAATGATACCAATTGACATAACAATAAAAGCATGGTATAACTCATATAATCTACCACCCAATCATGGTTCAAGTTTAAAATGATTTTCATAGTAAAGCATACATGAACATGATCTCCCTTCCAACCGCCCTCAGATGGTAGGGGTTTTCAAAAATAGATTTGAAAATGTAGTTTTGTTTGAAAATCACTACCAAATTGAAGAATACGAACTAGTCAAAATGAAAAGCTTGTTAACTAGTGCGAAATCCTTCAAGCAAGGAATAAACCAAAAATAATTTTCATAAAACATGAAATCCACATGATAATTAACACTCTAATTCAATTAGGCATAAATATGACTCATGAAAACAAACACATGAGTAAACAATAAATGTGAGTGTACAAATACAATGTGAAGATTTTAATCATGAAAGATTGGCAATTAAGCTCAATATTCCTTAAAACACGAAAATATGAAAATCATCAAAACTTATTTAATCTTCAAGGTATATGTATGTCAAGTACAAATTAAAATATACATACATATCCAAAACACAACGAGTCCACAAAATATATGCATTAAGGCACGTGGCTCAAACAGGATAAACATGTATATCTAGTAGTTTGGACATGATAGACATATACATGAAGTTAAACAATTAAACACAAAATCAAACTAAATCTTTACCAAAACGAATTTCATTTCAAGGTATATGTATGAATTGTCAACACAATAAGTATACATACATATCCCTAAACACAATTGAGTCCATATATAGATTTGCATGAAAGGCAAATGACTCAAAAGATATACATGTATGTCTTAAAGTTTGGCAATACAAATATATACATGAAGTGAAAACTCATAAAACAAATCCAAAAATGGAATACAAGTTTGAAATGTATGAATCATCAAAACTAGACTATACTAGCACATCTAATGGGTTCAAATAAGTATTCAAGCCCAAACATATATAGATTTATTTGTGGCCCACTATATGCACGAATATATACCTAGTCTTAATGAAAACTAATATCTAAACATGTAATCAACACATGAAGCATAAAACACGATAAAAATTAACATGATAAACTTAAACATGATTATTATGCAAATTCACATGTTATTAAACCTATGATAAACATGATAGCTAAAACAAACGGTGAGAACACAGAATATGGGTCCATATAAACATGGGTGTCTCAAAATGCTATACATGCATGTCAAGGATCTAATGAGCATGGCATTATCATAATAATCACCAAATAATGAAACATGCTATAAACATCAAAGATATGAAATACAAATCATATATGATCAATATGTACATGCATGTGCATTAGATCTAGGTCATACAAATTAGTTTAACCAAGGTGAGAACACAAAAATATAAGTCCATATAAAACATGGATGTTTCAACTAACTAATAAGTATAACACTAATCTAATTAACATGGCATATTCATGATGATCACTAAACATCAAATCATGCTATGAAAGATAAACATGGAAAGCATGTAAACATAAGGAGTTAGAGTTTCGATACCAAAACCAATGAGGGCACCGCTTTAGTTCTACAAAACAAAGGTGGTCCTCTCCACCAAATCTTCCCTTGAAAGTGATGCATCCAATTGATTTCCATGAAACTCGGAACGCATCCACTCCAAGGTGTCATCACTCTCACGTCATGTGAGAGCCCACACCTACATCAAAAACTTTAGGGGTGGTCTTTGGTACCCATATCTTTTTGGGTCCATGAGGGTTAGTCTCATTTCTAACCCAAACAAAATTCTTTGCTAAATTATCAACATGTATTCTATCATAGCAAAATTTAGCAAGGTGGCCCTTACGTTCACAATGTGTACAAGTGTACACATGAGCATACATGGTGTGATGGTGTCCGTGAGGAGCATGTGTATGCCGTGGAGGGTGTGCATGAATAATAGATGGAACTTGTTTCTTTCGAATCAAAGATTCCAAACGTGTATGCCCAACAACACATTGGCTCAAAGTGGAGCCCAAACAATCTACACTCTTCTTAATCATGGAAATATCATTGTTAATCAAAGAAGAAGTGTGGAATGCAATAGGTGAAGTGTGTGATACTACCCTAGCATGGCAAACATGAGAATCAATCTTATTTTGCAAAGAGTTATTTTTCTTTAAACAAATTTCTAATTCATTTGAGATAAAATCAATTTCTCTTTTCAAAGAATCATTTTCTCCTAAAACAAATTCAATCTTTGAAGATAAAACATCATTATTTTTCAAAACATTATCACAATCATTTTTAGTTTTCAAAAACTCATTTTCCTTAAGTGCAAGTTCTAATTGAGATCTCAATGAATCCCTTTCATTATAGACCTCAACCTTCTCTTGCAAAACATTGTTAAGTCTAGAATGCAAACTTTTTATTTTCATTTTCAAGTCCTAGACTTTTCTTTTTCAAAATTTTATATTTTTCTATTAATTTTTCACACACAATGGAAAGTTCTTCATTCAAAGCATGGGCATCATAATTATCATTTGAAGAACTAGCACAATCATCATTATCTAAGTGGGGTTCCGAAAGTACCTCAAGGGAGTCATTCCCTTGGATCATTAAGCATTGAGACTCGGATTCTCCACTAGACTCCTCCGGTTGAATTTGTTCTTGAAGCTTGGAGGTGGTGGTTGTCGTCAACTTGTTCCACACTACAAAAGCGGAATCAAGATTAGGAACAAGCATAAGATAATCTTTTGAAAGCGTGCTTCTAATGGCCTCTAGGGCTTGTGCATTGGCCCCTATATGCTTGCGATCTCCAAGATAGCATTTCTTAGTGGCCGCAAGAAAGACACGCAAACCTAGGGTCTTCAAATAGCCACTCATCATAACCTTCCAAATCTCAAGTCTAGAAATGTCAAACATAGGAGGGGTCATGAAGGCCATGGGTCCAAACTATATGTGTGCAAACAAGCAAATGCAAACAATAGATTAGCAACCAAATGGATCTCACTCCTAGGATGTTAAGCCTAATATCAGGAGCACTAACTCTGATACCAATTGAAAAAACACCTAGAGGGGGGGTAAATAGGTGTAAGTGCTAATCTAGAACTAAATGCAAAACTAAGTGCGCTAAATGCGGAAGCTAATGCAAATTTTGCAAACACACTTAGTACAATCAACAAGTGTAGCCGAATTCCCCGTGACGGGCTATGGACTAACTCCTCTTGATTCCCCTTGAATGGGTTGAGGAGCTATGTGAAGCTCTTGTTGATTAAGTATAAGTGAGGCACACACACAAGCAAGCCAAGCATATAATGATATAGCAATATGAAAGTAATGCAAGGCACAACACTAGCAAATAGAAATGATATGACAATATGAATTATGCTCAACACAAGCAAATATGATATGAATGAAGTATGATGCTTTGCATAATATAAAGAGAGAGAGTTTAGAGACAAGTAGATCAAACGCAAACACAATGATATGTTTCGAGGTTCGAGCACCCTTGCTCTACATCCCCGCCTACACCACCGTGTAGGATTTCCAATCCACTATACCGTCCACCGAGGACTCCCACCGAGGGAACCTTCACCGAGAAGGATTTTTACAACAAGGGAGTACCGAACTCCTCTCTCAAACAACCACCTCACAACCGAGGGGTAGGCCCGTAGCCAAACAACCACAACAACAAAAACCAACACCTCTACCGAAGAGGGTTTACAACCAAACTCCACCTCTCACTAGAGGGAGCAAACCAATCACCCGATCACCTCTACCTAAGAGGGATACACAAAGAATAAGGGTGTACAACAAGTGGTTTCTTTCAACCACAAACAATCTCTCTTTTCTTTTCTCTTTTTCCACAAAACAAATGATCCTAATAGATTAGGATAGAAGATAGCTCAAGTGTGGAAACAAGGTGTTTTTGGAAACAAGCAACAAAGAAAAACTACTAGGGAAATCTCTTGTAAATGGTAGAAAATGAAAATCAATACAATCTCCCAAAAACCTAGTTTTCTTTGATTTTCCAAAAACCTAAAATAATAAAGATTGAAAGATTAAAGCCTCAAATACTTTTGAAAACTCTTTAAAAACACTTAAGAAGGTCTGGAATTTTTGCTCTTGAAAACTTTTTCTAAAACTATGAAGAGATGGGGGTATATATAGCCCCAATACAAAACTAGCTGTTAGAGCTGAGCTGGCAGCTCTGACAGGCAGCGGTCGACCGGCCCGGTCGACCGCCAACGGTCAAAAATGTGACCGTTGGGCAACCACGGTCGACCGGCCCAGTCGACCCAAACAAACAGAGAGCACTGCTCTCAGATCGGTCGACCCGGACGGTCGACCGTCCCAGTGACTCCAAACGTGCACAGATTTGTGCACATCGGTCGACCGGCCCGGTCGACCGGCTTCAGCCAAGTCGACTTGGTCAGAAGACTAGTCGACTGGTGAAGCCTGGAACAGAAATCTGGCTCAGAAAAACTAGGAAAAATATTTTATAAAAACCTTTTATCATTTCTGAAAATCCCATAAAACTTGTTTTAACTTTTTATATTGAAACACAAACAAGTGATAAAAATTTCAAGACATATATCAATCATATCAATTCATTTTTGAGTCTTGTAAATTTTATCAAAAACAAAACTTGTATTTTTATCAAACTTGATTTTTCCAAAACATGAATAGAATAGTCAAAACAAGTTTGTTTAAGAAGTTTAAGCATGCATGTATAAATAGAAACCATCTACTATACATATAAACAAATTAAACTTGTTTTGATCTATTATTCATGAAAACCAAATCCAAAACATAAAACTTGTGTGTGTTGTGCACTTGAGCATATCAACTATACTAAGCTTTACAAATGGATCTAAAACACACTATCTAAACTTTAGATACCTAAGTCTTCTTGATGATCTTCATCTTCAAGTTGACTTGCTCCAAAACTCCATCCATAGGTTAGGCAATGTGTGATCTTGAAGCTTTGGCCCTGGAATCACTATGAAAAGCTTCTAAACTCTTTGTTGAAGCTAGTCACCAACTAATATCTTGGTTAATGATCTGAAACTTAAACAACACAAGATTATTAGTAAACATAACTACATGAGTTAATCATCATCAAAACTAGGGTGGAAGGCCTTTGGGCCAACAGAATCGGGTAACGTTGTTAGGAATAAAGCTAGGTTAGTTGCCCAAGGTTACACTCAAATCGAAGGAATCGATTTTGAAGAAACCTTTGCACCCGTAGCACGGCTTGAAGCCATACGGATGACACTAGCATTTGCCTCATATAAAGATTTTAAATTATTTCAAATGGATGTTAAAAGTGCTTTTCTAAATGGTTTTATTGAAGAGGAGGTGTATGTTGAACAACCCCCCAGGTTTGTTAATCCTACACATCCGGATTTTGTGTTTAAATTAGATAAAGCTCTTTATGGTTTAAAACAAGCCCCTAGGGCTTGGTATGAAAGACTTTCTTCATTTTTAATTTCAAATGGTTTTAAGAAAGGTAAAATTGACACAACTTTGTTTACAAAACATGTAGAAAAAGATATTCTTATTGTGCAAATTTATGTTGATGACATTATTTTTGGTTCTACTAATCAATCTCTTTGCCAAGTTTTTGAATCATGCATGAAGGATGAATTCGAAATGTCTATAATGAGGGAGCTCAATTATTTCCTTGGACTCCAAATCAAGCAAAGGAAGGATGGGAACTTCATCAATCAAGCCAAGTACACAAAGGAACTAATCAAGAGGTTCGGGCTTGAAGGAGCTAAAGTGAGTAAAACTCCCATGGCAACAACTACAAAGCTTGATAAGGATGAACAAGGTAAAAGTGTAGACATTAAACTTTATCGTAGCATGATTGGTAGTTTATTGTATTTGACGGTTAGTAGGCCGGATATTATGTTTTGTGTATGTCTTTGTACTCGTTTTCAATCATGTCCTAAGGAGTCTCATTTAGTAGCGGTAAAACGTATTATTAAATACCTTAAGGGCACAATTGAAATGGGTTTGTGGTATCCGAAAACCGGACTATTTGAAATGAAGAATTTTTCGGATGCCGACTATGCGGGTTGTAGGGTAGATAGGAAGAGCACAAGTGGAACATGTCAATTTCTTGGTAATTGTCTTGTATCTTGGTCTTCCAAAAAGCAAAATACGGTAGCCCTTTCAACCGCCGAGGCGGAGTATGTTGCAGCCGGAGCTTGTTGTGCACAAGTTCTTTGGATGAAACATACTCTCCTTGACTATGATTTGCATTTTGATCATATTAAAATATTTTGTGATAATACTAGTACAATTCATATGACAAAGAATGCAAATCAACATAGTAAAACTAAGCACATTGACATTAGATATCACTTTCTTAGAGATCATTAAGAGAGAGGTGATATTGATATTGATTATGTTTCTACCGATTTTCAACTTGTCAATATTTTTACTAAACCATTAGATTATGCTAGATTCTCTTTTATTTGTGGTGAGTTGAATGTTTGCATTAGGGATTCTTAAAGATAAAATTCTTTTGTTTTGTTTGTTTTGTTTAACCCTTTTTGATGTATGACAAAAAGGGGGAGAAAAAGACTAAGTTTGTTGTTTATTTAAGTTTTTGACAAAACTATTGTGTTTTCAATGCTTTATGTATCTTACTTCTCATTGTCATTCTTTATACATAGCATTGTTTGAGGGGGAGCTTTCCAAAGCTCTTCTTCCATTTTTGTTTAAATAACTTATATGTTTTGTCATCATCAAAAAGGGGGAGATTGTTGGCCCAAGGTTACAATCACCCGTTTTTAGTGTGTTGATGATTACAAAACATATTAGTTATTTGTACCAATAATATTAGTTGTTTGATTGTGTTTCAGGGTTCTAATGAAACTAGAAGGTTTCTTCCCTAAAGGAAGGTGTTTTGACTCAAGTCACCTCAATTCGGGCTCAAGAATCAAGTTTTCAAGATCATATGGAGAAGCCCACTTGAAGAACTTATAGTCCTTAGAACCAATGTAAGAAATAGTTTGTTAAAGTTTGAGTTTGGAAAATTGGCTCTAGGATACACACACACATTTTTGTATACAAGTTTTCATGTTTAAAACTTTGTGTTTCTAAGTTTCATGCTTCAACAAATATACATGACTCTAAGTTTTACAAAGGTATATATATCATGTTTAAAAAAATCATGTATACTCTTTCTAGCATGATACTTAGTTTTCTTTACTTCAAAATTTTTTTTACAAAATTATTCCAAAGTCTGGCACTTGCTGAAGGTTCACCTAGAGGGGGGGTGAATAGGTGAAGGCTAATCTATTTGTCACTTAATGCCCAATGATGCAAATAATGCGGAAGCTAAAAACAACTATGACCAAATTAAAACTTTTACACTAAACACTATGTATAACACAAGAGTGTTGCCGAATTCTCCGTGAAGGGCTCTGGACAAACTCCTCTAGATTCCCCTTGAATGGGTTGAGGTGCCGCGTTGGCTCTCTTGGTTGAATACAAGTGTTAGCAACAATCCCACGCAAGTATATCAATTAAGCACACAATGTATATCTAGCATATAAAGATGAACAATAAACACATGCAAGATATAAAAGAGACAAAAGAGAGAGAGAGAGAGAGAGAGAGAGAGAGAGAGAGAGAGAGCAATCGCAAACACAAGGGTATGTTTCGAGATTCGAGCAAACTTGCTCTACATCCCCGCCTTCGACACACGAAGGATTTCCACTATGCAAGATCCCAATGGATCTCTCCTCGGTGCCGCAACACCTACAAGCCCTCGGACTCCCTAGTCCCGTACACACCGCAAGCCCACCGGCTCGCCGAGGCCGCACCTCAAACACGAGTTCGCACCCGAACCCGAAAACACCAAGTCCTCACTAGGACCCAAACAATCACGAGCACACTTGCCTGTCTCCTCAAAGAACAAAGAAAAGATCTTTGGTGATCATAACACTTTGATCACCTAAAGGCTCTCACTACAACACACCTATAGGATGAATAATCAATGGATAGCTCAAGTGTGGTGTGAGAAAAACAAGGATGAGAGTGGTGGAGGAAAACTCAAGAAATTCTCTTTTAAACACTCTTGATAAATCTCTCCTTTTCATTGGAAATATTTGCTCTAAATCAAGTGGAGGAAAAACCACTAAATAGCTCAGGAAAAACTGGTAAAAACCCACTTGAAATTCTTAGCTCAAAACAATGACAAGACCCCCAATTTATAGGCTGCCAGAAAACTAGCTGTTGGGGTCTGTCAGAGCTGCCGGTCGACCAGCGAGGTCGACCGCCAACGGTCGGATTTCTGACCGTTGGAGCTACGGTCGACCGCCCCGGTCGACCGACCCACTGGAGCTGAGAGTCTAACTCTCTGTCGGTCGACCGGCGCAGTCGGCCGAACTTTCCAGAGAGCACTGCTCTCTGGAGCGGTCGACCGGCACGGTCGGCCATCCTCCAGTATACTTAGGCGTGCACGTTTGTGCACGTCAGTCGACCGGTCCGGTCGGCCGACTCCAGGACTAGTCGACTTATAAGGGTTATAAGTCGACTTATCCGAAGCTTGAAACAGTTTTCTGGGATTTAAAACATGGTCTTTTTGGCTCAAATAAAATCCCATAAAATACATAAAAATCTACAAAAATAGTTTAACCAATATACTTTGATATACAAACATGCTTGCACAAAATCAAGGCATGTTATAAAAGATTGGACTATTTTTGTAAGTTGAAAATATTTGGCTCATGATAAAAACTGTATTTCCCAAAACAATATTTTTCAAAACATGTTTTTCCAAATCTTCATCAAATACAAAAACAAGATATACTTTTAAGGCATAGTGTGTATGGATATGATTCACTACACAATCAAGATGAAATATCTATGTTTTTGTCATAAAGCTCTAAACTTGGTTTGGTTTAAAAATATGTATATGATAAATACCAAAAGCCAAACTTGTATTTTTCCAAAATGAAAAATCTTTTGTAAACCCAAAAAAAAATCTTTTATGAAAACAATTAAATCAAGAGTGTGTGTATGATATATACTTGAGCAATCCACCAACTATCTATCCTTTACATTTTATCTAAAAACAAAAACAAAATCTTATACCTAGACACAAGTCTTCATCTTCTTGAAGTCTTCACTTGAAGGCTTCTCATCTTCTTGACTTGGTCCACACACGATCCAACGAGCTCAACTCTTGATGTGGTCTTGATGCATAGGCTCGTGAATCAACTGGTGCTAGCTCCAAAACTTGACTTTAAATCCTTTATTGAAGCTCCACACCTACTAAGATCTTGATCATAAATCTGTCACTAATTAAACACAAGATCATTAGTAAACATAACTTCATGAGTTGATCATCATCAAAACTAGGATGATAGGCCTTTGGGCCAACACTTGTTGTTTTTCTGTTTCAGGCAAGACCGGCCGACCGGCCCGGTCGACCGGCGCTTGTGTCAGGACGTGCACGCTTGTGCATGTCTGTCGGCCGACCGCCTGGTCGACCGACTGTAAGCAGCTTTGCTCTCGAGTTTTCTGGGTCGACCGCCTTCAGAAAATGTGTTTCTGTTTTGAGGACGGTCGACCCGAGCGATCGACCCGAGCCCAACGACTACTGCCAGCAGGGCGGACGGCCGACCGTCCGGTCGACCGCCAGGCCTGCAGTACCCCAACGGCTCTTTCCTCTTTTGTGCTATTCTGAAATCTGTTTTTTGGACTGTTTTTTGGCAGACTTTTTCTGAGTTTTTGGAGATCTTTTTCAGAGCAAATAAGCTTAAAATAAATTGTTTTTAACCTATTTCTCTCCCTATAAATAGAGGAGAATAGTCTCTTGCAAAACACCAAGAAAAAAATCCCTTAGTTTTCATAGTTTTCAAAAGAGAAGAAAAGTTTTTAAGCTCTCCATCTTTCCATTCTTTCTTGAGCTTGTTTTCAGTTGTGTTCTCTAGCAAAAATCATTCTACAACTGAGTTTTCTCACTACACTTCTTAGAGCCAAAATTCCCTACTCAATCTATAAGGAAGTTGTAAAAGAGTGAGAGTTTGTAAGAAGTTTAGTGATCTTGTTGTGATCACTTTGGTTACTTGTGTTCATCTTGTTCTTGTGGAGATACCTCTTCGGTAGAGGTTATTGTAAGTGGTGGAGCTCAGTGCTCGGGTCTTTGGTGAAAAGTCACCTAGAGGGGGGGTGAATAGGTGACAATGCTAATCAAGGGGCAAATTAAAAATTTAAAGCTACAACAATCAAGATTCACAAGATGAATGCAAGCAAGTAAATATGACAATGATTATGATGAGCAAGAATAAGAGCAAGTATAGTAAAAGAGTGCAAGAAAGTAAACCAATCGCAAACACAAGGATATGTTATCGAGGTTCGAGCACCCAGCTCTACTCCCCGCCTTCCCCAGAAGGATTCTAGCTACTTCCACTATCACAAAGAACAATTACAATGGAGTACCCAACTCCTACAATCTCAAGAACAAGTGATTTCCTTGGTAGTCAAAAGACCACAAACTCTCTCTTTCAAAAATCTCTTCCCTTACAAAGGTCCTTAGAGAATAATGAGTAGAATTGAAGCTCTTTTGTGTAAGGAAAAGAAATTGAAATCAGAGAAAAACTTTTGAAAACACTTCAGAAAATTGAGAGAATTTAGCACAAAAACCAAGAACTTTGAAAGCCTTAAACTTTTGAATTTTTAGCAATAATTGTTGTTGTAACCAATTTCTCCCCAAACACCCCTATTTATAGGAGAGGGCTAGGGTTTAGGGACAAAACATAATTACTGATGTTTAGGAGGTAATTAGATCAAAATATATCTTTAAACGAATTTTAAACACAAAAGACAAAAATAAACAGCTCTTAAAAATCTGCCCGTTACTGTTCAAACGGTCAGATCGGTCGACCGGGCCGGTCGACCGGTAGTACAAAAATTCGACCGTTATAGGCTAGCGGTCGACCGACCCGGTCGACCGATAAAACCTGTGAGCAAAAGCAATAGTCCGGTTGACCGCATCGGTCGACCGACAGACATGCACATGGATACGTGCATCTGCCAGAACTTCGGTCGACTGGTCCGGTCGACCGGACCAGACTGACACAGACTCGGTCGACTGCCCCGGTCGACCGGATCAGGTCAAAAATTGATTTTAGAAAAGAAAACAAAGAGGATTTTGATTTTAACAAAAATACTTTTGAACAGGGAATAGTATAAAACATAAATATATATCTGTAGGCAAAAACTTGTATGCAAAATATTTTTGTATAATTTATAAGAAATTATTTTGGAATGAACATGTGCGCAAAAACGTGTGTGATAGAGCTTCAAACCTATCCACTATTCTTTAACATACTATAAACTGAAAAACAAAATACATGAAGACTTCTTGAGCTATCTTCAAGTCTTTGAGCCATCCAATGCCTCGCTAGTGCCTTCTCTTCTATGATCCTTCCTTGATGTGCAATTTGCCTTCCTTGCTTGGTGTGATAGAAGTTCTTGCAATAGCTAAGCAAATGGTCTCTAAACATGGTACAAAACCTGAAACTCATCTTAACAAACTTGTTAGTACCAAATAGCTCTAATTTGGTTTGTCATCATCAAAACACAAAACAATTAGAGAGTGTAACCTCTTGGGCCAACAATCTCCCCCTTTTTGATGATGACAAAACAAATAGGCTATTGACAAAAATATAGGGAGGAGAAAACTCCCCCTCAAATTATGCTATACATAAAACACAAGAATATGCTCTAGATACCAATAATTGAAATGATGCACCAATTATTGAAACTAATATAAAACACAAAAATTGCTCTTGATACCAAAAATACCAAAACAACTAAAACACAAGAATTCTCAAAATACATGAATTCAAAAACTCATACATACATAAACATTAAAACTCATAAAACAAATCTTTAAAATTTAAAGCATATAAATTCATATGGAACTAAGACCAAATGAACTTATTTTTGTCATGTAAACTTATTCTCCCCCTTTTTGTCATACATCAAAAAGGGTTATGAAAAACATGTCTATTCAATAATACAAACATTAAGTTCTCCACAAATAAACGAAAATCTAGCAAAATCAAGGGTTTAGTGAAAATATCGGCTAGTTGTAAATCTGTGGAAACATAATCAATATCTATATCACCTTTCTCAAAATGATCTCTAAGAAAGTGATATCTAATCTCAATGTGCTTGGTCTTACTATGTTGATTTGCATTTTTTGTCATGTGTATAGTACTAGTATTATCACAAAATATTTTTATATGATCAAAGTGCAAATCAAAATCAAGGAGAGTATGTTTCATCCAAAGGACTTGTGCACAACAAGCCCCCGCGGCAACATACTCCGCCTCGGGTTGAGAGAGCTACGGAATTTTGTTTTCTAGAGGACCATGAAACAAGACAATTACCAAGAAATTGACATGTCCCACTAGTACTCTTTCTATCTACTCTACAACCCGCATAGTCGGCATCCGAATAACTAGTCATTGAAAAATCTATAGTTTTTGGATACCAAAGACCCATTCCAATAGTGCCCTTAATATAACGAATAATGCGTTTTACCGCAATAAGATGAGACTCTTTAGGACACGATTGATTGAAATCTAGCACAAAGACACACACTAAACATGATATCCGGCCTACTTGCCGTCAAATATAAAAGACTTCCTATCATGCTTCTATATAATTTAATATCAACATTTTTACCTTGTTCGTCCTTATCAAGCTTGGTTGTAGTTGCCATTGGAGTGTTGCAAGCCTTTGATCCTTCAAGCCCAAACTTCTTTACTAGCTCCTTTGCGTACTTGGCTTGGTTAATGAAGGTTCCGTCTTGCAATTGCTTGATTTGGAGTCCAAGGAAGAAATTGAGCTCACCCATTGAAGACATTTCAAATTCAAGTTGCATGACTTTCTCAAAATTCTTGCATAAAAGCTCATTAGTAGATCCAAAAATTATATCATCAACATAAATTTGCACAATTAAAATATCATTATCAACATGCTTAGTAAAAAGAGTTGTGTCCACTTTGCCTTTAATAAAATCATTTGAAATGAGAAAACTAGAAAGCCTTTCATACCAAGCTCTTGGAGCTTGTTTCAATCCATACAAAGCTTTATCAAGTTTAAAAACAAAATCGGAATGAACATGATCAACAAAACCGGGAGGTTGAGAAACATAAACTTCTTCATTAATAAAACCATTTAAAAATGCACTTTTTACATCCATTTGAAAAAGTTTAAAATTTTTAAAACATGCAAAAGTTAGTGTCATCCGTATGGCTTCAAGCCGTGCTACGGGTGCAAAGGTCTCCTCAAAGTCAATTCCTTCAACTTGAGTGTAACCTTGGGCCACTAACCTAGCTTTATTCCTAATGACATTTCCGGACTCATCCATCTTATTTCTAAAGATCCACTTAGTACCAATTATTGGTCTATCGTGGGGCTTAGGAACAAGGTGCCAAACTTGGTTGCGCTCAAATTGATTGAGTTCCTCTTGCATGGCAAGCAACCAATATGGGTCCGTCTCGGCTTCGAGAATGCCTTTGGGTTCAAAATGAGAAATGAAAGCAAAGTTACCACATAGGTCATGGAGTTTGGAGCGCGTAGTGACTCCTTTAGATGCATCACCCAAGATGAGCTCCTTAGGATGATTTGTAGCGTAGCTCCAAGCTTTAGGAAGCGGTTGAGTGCTTTCCTCCTTATCCTCTTGAACTTCACCAATAGGATCTAACTTTTCTTCTTGAGCGGGTGAGTCCTTCAAGGATAGTCTCTCCATGTCTTCACCTAATGGTTCAAACTCTACAACATTCTCAACAAACACATTAGATTCTTCAAACTTAACATGCATGGATTCTTCAATGGTTTGAGAAGATCTAATGAAAACTCTATATGCTTTGCTAGTAGAGGAATATCCAACAAAGATAGCCTCATAAGCCTTAGCATCAAATTTACCCAAATTATCCTTAGTATTCAAAACAAAACACTTGCATCCAAAAACTTTAAAATATGCAACATTTGGTTTTCTAGAATGATACATTTCAAATGATGTTTTTGAAGAATTTTTGCACAAATAAATACGATTTGATATATAGCATGCGGTGTTTACGGCCTCGGCCCATAAATATTGAGGGAGGTCATATTCACTTATCATTGTCCTAGCCATCTCTTGAAGTGTTCTATTTTTCCTTTCTACAACTCCATTTTGTTGTGGAGTTCTAAGACAAGACATTTCATGCTTAATTCCCTTTTCATCACAATAAGTCATGAAGAGTTGGTTAACAAACTCACCACCTCTATCACTCCTTATTCTCAAAATCGGAAAACCCTTTTCTTTTTCAACTCTTTTTCGAAAAATTTTAAAATGAGAAAAAGTTTGATCTTTATTTTGTAAAAGGAAAACCCAAGTAAAACGGGAGAAATCATCAACCAAAACAAATGCAAATCTACTTCCATTTAAACTCTTAGTTTTAGTTGGTCCAAAAAGATCCATATGAATTAATTCTAAAGGCCTAGTTGACATGATATCCTTGATTGGTTTAAAGGAAGACTTGGTTTGTTTCCCAAGTTGGCACGCACTACAAATGCGGTCTTTCTCAAAATCCAAGCAAGGTATACCTTTCACCAATTCCTTTGAATTAATCCTAGAGATATGGTCAAAAGATGCATGTCCTAATCTTCTATGCCAAAGCCAAGAATTTTCATCAAAAGCATTTAAGCATTTAGTAGAACAATCTAAATTAAGCATGTCAATAATATAAACATTATTATCACGAAAACCGGTGAGAATACAAATATCGGATTTAACATCAAAAATCTTACAAGAAGTATCATCAAAAACAACTTTAAGTCCACGATCACAAAGTTGACTAATGCTAAGCAAATTATGTTTTAAACCATCTACTAAAACAACATTCTCAATAATAGGAGATGCACCAATTTGAATGTTACCTATACCGATGATAGTTCCTTTGGAGTCATCCCCGAAGGTGACGGTGCCACCTTCCATGTACCTTGATAGGGTTGTGAAGTTATTGATGTCCCATGTCATGTGTCTTGAACAACCACTATCAAGGTACCACCGCTCCCTACGTCTTGGAGCTTTGGTGTGTACCTACATCAAACAATTTAAGACTTGATTTTGGTACCCACATTTTCTTGGGTCCTCTAGGGTTAGTGTCATGAACCCAAACAAGATTATTTGTTCTATTTAGTTGATCATAGCAAAACTTAGCTAAATGTCCATTTTTACCACAATATGTGCATCTATATACTCTACCATATTTAAAAGCATAATGAGTGTGTGATTTGTGAGCATGGGCATTGTGAGCATGAACATGTGACGTGTTAGGTGTAGTGTGAGCATGAGAAATCTTAGCATGAGATGTGTGCTTTTTAGAAAATTTTTCTTCAAGTTTCTTAGTATTAAAGGCACAATCTTTTAAAAATTTTTCAAAATCATTCATTTTGGATTTAAAAGAAGAAATTTCTTTTTCATCAATAATAGGAGATTTTGCCTTACAAGTACTCTTGTAGGCACAAAATTCTTTTTGCATGGAAATGAGATTAGAAGAAATATCATCTTTTTCTTTAGAAACAATGGCAAGTTGATTCTTAAGAAAAGCAACTTCTTTTTGTAATTTTATGCATTCAAGTTTCTTGTTATCATAAGTTTCAGAAAGTTCTACAAAAGCATGCACTAGAACTTCCTTACTTACATCATCATCTTCATCATCAAGGGATTGAGGGGTTACCTTGGGTGTGTTTGCCATGAAACACATGTTAGCTTGATCCACCTCCTCTTCGGACTCGCTTTCCGAATCCCATGTTGCTTTGTAGGCTTTCTTCTCCTCCGGTTTCTTTGGCTTGAAGGAGGAAGTCATCTTCTTCTTGAACTCCGGACAATCCGCCATAATATGTCCGGGTTTGCGGCAATTATAGCAAATGATCTTCCGCTCCTCTTTGCCCTCGAATCTTCTCCGGAAGTTGAACTTGTTCTTTCGGTACAACCTCTTGACATTCCGCACAAGTAGAGTTAGCTCCTCATCTTCTTCTTCGTCTTCATCATCGTCATCATTGGTGGATGAAGTCTTGAAGGCTATGGATTTCTTCTTTGAAGTAGTGGCTTCTTCTCTTGCCTTCTTCTCCATCTCATGGGTCTTTAGGTTCCCAATGAGACTAATGATGTCCATCTCGTCCTTGTCGTTCAACTCCTTTAAGGTGGTGGCCTTGATCTCCCATGATGAAGGAAGAGTCCGAATTACTTTCCGCACCTTTTGATCGTTGGAGATGTCATCACCTAAGGAAGAAAGACCATTAGTGATTTTAGTAAACCTTGTAGCCATACTATCAATAGACTCATCATCAAGCATTTTAAATGACTCATATTGGGACCTCAAGAGATCTATCTTAGCTCTCTTGACTTGTGAAGTCCCCTCGTGTGTGACCAATAAGTGTTGCCAAATCTCATAGGCAGATTGGCAATGAATTACCCTTGTAAGGTCATCCTCATTCAAGGCGGTTAATAAGGAGTTTTGGGCCTTGGAGTTAGCCTCATATAGTTTAAAGTCAAGGTCGGTCCAAGTGCTCTCATCACCATCGGGTGCTACATAGGGTTTGGTCAAGGACTTGGCTACTAAGCTACCCAAAGATTGCAAAAATATAGTCATCCTAACCTTCCAAATTGGGAAATTGAGGCCATCAAATTTAGGTGGGGATTTAATGTTGTCGGCCATGTTTACTAGTGATGAATGAATGAAATGAAAATGTTGATTAGCAATATTTTAAGGATCTCTCTATGGATGTTAAGCCAAACCTAGAGCCCAAGCTCTGATACCAATTGAAAAGTCACCTAGAGGGGGGGTGAATAGGTGACAATGCTAATCAAGGGGCAAATTAAAAATTTAAAGCTACAACAATCAAGTTTCACAAGATGAATGCAAGCAAGTAAATATGACAATGATTATGATGAGCAAGAATAAGAGCAAGTATAGTAAAAGAGTGCAAGAAAGTAAACCAATCGCAAACACAAGGATATGTTATCGAGGTTCGAGCACCCAGCTCTACTCCCTGCCTTCCCCAGAAGGATTCTAGCTACTTCCACTATCACAAAGAACAATTACAATGGAGTACCCAACTCCTACAATCTCAAGAACAAGTGATTTCCTTGGTAGTCAAAAGACCACAAACTCTCTCTTTCAAAAATCTCTTCCCTTACAAAGGTCCTTAGAGAATAATGAGTAGAATTGAAGCTCTTTTGTGTAAGGAAAAGAAATTGAAATCAGAGAAAAACTTTTGAAAATACTTCAGAAAATTGAGAGAATTTAGCACAAAAACCAAGAACTTTGAAAGCCTTAAACTTTTGAATTTTTAGCAATAATTGTTGTTGTAACCAATTTCTCCCCAAACACCCCTATTTATAGGAGAGGGCTAGGGTTTAGGGACAAAACATAATTACTGATGTTTAGGAGGTAATTAGATCAAAATATATCTTTAAACGAATTTTTAAACACAAAAGACAAAAATAAACAGCTCTTAAAAATTTGCCCGTTACTGTTCAAACAGTCAGATCGGTCGACCGGGCCGGTCGACCGGTAGTACAAAAATTCGACCGTTATAGGCTAGCGGTCGACCGACCCGGTCGACCGATAAAACCTGTGAGCAAAAGCAATAGTCCGGTTGACCGCCTCGGTCGACCGACAGACATGCACATGGATACGTGCATCTGCCAGAACTTCGGTCGACTGGTCCGGTCGACCGGACCAGACTGACACAGACTCGGTCGACTGCCCCGGTCGACCGGATCAGGTCAAAAATTGATTTTAGAAAAGAAAACAAAGAGGATTTTGATTTTAATAAAAATACTTTTGAACAGGGAATAGTATAAAACATAAATATATATCTGTAGGCAAAAACTTGTATGCAAAATATTTTTGTATAATTTATAAGAAATTATTTTGGAATGAACATGTGCGCAAAAACGTGTGTGATAGAGCTTCAAACCTATCCACTATTCTTTAACATACTATAAACTGAAAAACAAAATACATGAAGACTTCTTGAGCTATCTTCAAGTCTTTGAGCCATCCAATGCCTTGCTAGTGCCTTCTCTTCTATGATCCTTCCTTGATGTGCAATTTGCCTTCCTTGCTTGGTGTGATAGAAGTTCTTGCAATAGCTAAGCAAATGGTCTCTAAACATGGTACAAAACCTGAAACTCATCTTAACAAACTTGTTAGTACCAAATAGCTCTAATTTGGTTTGTCATCATCAAAACACAAAACAATTGGAGACTGTAACCTCTTGGGCCAACATTTGGTAGACCGTTATAAGCGTCCTCGGTGGATAGTGGAAACCCTTCACGAAGGTGAAGGCGGGGAGTAGAGCGGTAGCTCGAACCTCGAAACAAACATCTTGTGTTTGCGATTGCTTTGTGTCCATTTTGCTTTAAATTTCTCTTGTACTCTATTGCTTTCAAATTACTTGCTTGAGATCTTGTTTTTCATTCCTTGTGATATATTGTGTGCATTTCATCATTGCATATTATTCATTCTTTGTTCGATCAATTCTCATACAAAAAGGTTGCATTGCGCACCTCTAACCCATTCAAGGGGAATCAGGAGGAAGGAGTTCAGAACCCTTCACGGGGTATTCGGCTCTTAGTCTTGTTTTGAGAGATCGTTGCATCATTCATCTATCTTAGTTTTAAAAAGATTGTTAGATTAGCAATTACACCTATTCACCCCCCTCTAGGTGTTTTTCAGTGCAAACATATATGAATCAATTTGTTGTCACTATTTGTACATGTATAAATACAAGTTTTGATAAAAACTATATTTAAACTAGTGTTTACCACATGAAGCACAAAAATATGAACATGCTATATGATGTCAAAAATGAATAAGCATGTAAATAAACTAAGAGTTTAGAAATAGTTACCAATTAAGGAACTATGTTCCAAAACTCCAAACATAGTGGTTGACCCACCAAATCTCCTTTATAGCGATGCATTTATATATGTGTCCATCAAGTCCATGTGCATCCACCATCAAGGCACCAAATCTCTCACGTCTTGTGAGAGCCCTCACCTACATCAAAAACACAAGGTGGGGGTTTTGGTACCTATTTTTTTGGGTCCTTGGAGGTTAGCTTTGTAAGGCACCCAAACATTTTTATTTTTAGCAAAATTAAAATGATGCAACTTATCAAAACAAAACTTTGCTAAATGGCCTTTGCGGCCACAATGTGTACACTTGTACACCTTAGAATCATATGAGTGTGGGTTTGAGCATGACGTGCAATATATGCATGATGAGAATGATGTGCATGAATATTTGGAACTTGTTTCTTTGAAAACAAAGTTTCCAACCTCTTATGATTGAATGCACATGAGCTCAAGGTTGAGCTCAAACAGTTTATCCTATTTTTCAAAACATTAATCTCACTATCATTAATGGTGGCATGTAAAGCATGGTGAGATTTAAAACTATTTTTCTTCTTTTTAGAAACATTTTCTTTTCTTTTTCTTTTTCTTTTTCAAAAAAATTTCTCTTCAAAGTAGTGTTTTCTTGAAAAGCAATTTCCTTTTGTTTTTCCACCAAAACAATTTGATTTTTCAAAGACATATTCCCTTCACATAAATCATTCAATTTAGACATTAAGGAAATATTCTCATTTTTCAAAACTTCATTTTCTTTTTCTATGCATGCAATCTTAGTTCTAAATGAATCTTTTTCCTTTAGCATGCAATCAAATTTCTTTTTCAAATTTTTATTATCTTCCTTAATCATGTCATATTTTTCAAGAAGGAGTTGACAAAAAGTGCTAAGCTCATCATATGACATGTGATTATCTTCATCTACCTCGGATTCGGTAGTTACCTCAAGGGGGTTATCCCCTTGGACCATATAGCACAAGTTAGAGGTGTTGCTTCCAACGTCCGAATCGCTCCCCGCATAATATAGATCCTTTTCGCTGAGGGAGGTGATGATGTTCCATGCTACAAAAGCCGAATCAACATTAGAAACCCTAGATAAATAATCATCATTTAGGGTTGACTTTAAAGCATGAAGGGCTTTTACATTAGCCTCAATATTCTTGCTATCATTAATATATGAATCTTTAATTGTAGCAAGATAAACATGAATGCCTAGGACTTTGAGGTACATAGACATCTTAACCTTCAAAACTTGGATGTTAAGAATGTCAAAAGTGGGTGGTGACATGAAGTCCATGGTGTGTGTACAAATAATGGTGATGTGAATCTTTAACTCTAGGTTGTAAGACCCGAATTCCCCGTGAAGGGCTCTGGACTAACTCCTCTAGATTCCCCTAGATAAGGGTTGAGGTGCCGCGTTGGCTCTCTTAGTTAAATACAAGTGTTAGCAAATAACCCAAGCATATATCAATTAGGCACATAAGTATATCTTGCATATAAAGATAAACACAATAAAGGAATGCAAGATATAAACAAAGGAGACAAAGAGAGAGAGTGAGCAATCGCAAACAAAAGGGATTTGTTTCGAGGTTCGAGCACACTTGCTCTACATCCCCGCCTTCGACACACGAAGGATTTCCACTATGCACGATCCCAATGGATCACTCCTCAGTACCGCAACACCTACAAGCCCTCGGACTCCCTAGTCCCGTACACACCGCAAGCCCCACAAGCTTGCCGAGGCCGCACCTTAAACAAGAGTTCACACACGAACTCTAAACACCGCGAACACACTTGTCCGCCTCCTCAAGAAACAAAGAAGAAGTCTTTGGTGATCACAACACTTTGATCACCTAAAAACAATCTCACTACAACACTCCTATAAGATGAATAATCAATGGGTTACTCAAGTGTTTGTGTGAGAAAACAAGGATGAGAATGGTGGAGGAAAACTCAAGAAAATCTCTTTTAATACTCTTGATAAAACTCCCCTTTTGATTGGAAGTATTAGCTCTCAATTTAGTGGAGAAAACTCTTTTAATGAAGTAGAAAAAACTGGCTCAAAGTCCACTAAAAATCTTAGAGAAAAACAATGCCTAAACCCCCAAATTTATAGGGCTAGAAAAACTAGTCGTTGGGGTCTGTCAGAACTGCCGGTCGACCGGCAGGTCGACCGCCAACGGTCATTTTTCTGACCGTTGGAGCAACGGTCGACCGCTCGGTCGACCGAGCTACTGGAACAGAGAGCAGAGCTCTCTGCCGGTCGACCGGTCCGATCGACCGGGGCTTTCCAGAGAGCAGAAGCTCTCTAGTGGTCGACCGGGTCGGTCGACCGGCCCTCCAGAGCACAAAGGCGTGCACGTCTGTGCACGTCGGTCGACCGACTTCAGACTTCGGTCGACCGGGTCGGTCGACCGGCTGAAGCCTGGAAACAGAAAACTTGGATTTAAAACTTGGTCTTTTTGGCTCAATTGAAAACTGTATTTTTCCAAACTTGTTTTTCTAAAACTTCACCAAATACAAAAACAAGATATTTAAACTCATTTGAAGCATAGTGTGTATGGATATGATCCACTACACAAACATGGTGAAATATCTATGTTTTTGACATTAAGCTCTAAATATGATTTTGGTTAAAACATAAAACTTGAATACCAAAAACCAAACAAATATTTTTCTAAAAGAAAACTCTTTTATAAAAACAAACTATCAAGAGTGTGTGTGTGTGTGTGTGTATGCACTTGAGCAATCCACCAACTATTCTATCCTTTACATTTTATTTAAAAATAAAATCTTCTAAAACAAACCTAGACACAAGTCTTCATCTTCTTGAAGTCTTCACTTGAAGCCTTCTTGACTTGGTCCAAACATCGTGCAAGCTCTAAAACTTGACTTTAAATCCTTTGTTGAAGCTATGCACCTACTAAGATCTTGATCATGAATCTGTCATTAATTAAACACAAGTTCATTAGTACTATAACTACATGAGTTGATCATCATCAAAACTAGAGTGATGGGCCTTCGGGCCAACAACATGCATAATAGGTAGCTTTTGTATCAAGTATTCACTCAGAATCATCTGAGTAACCAATAGTACGAGTACTGATTGAGAAAGAGAATACCGTTGATTCTAAATCCGATCCATCTGCCTGCAAAGTACTACCCGATTGGGTATTGATCACTTTTACAAGATTTGCCTTGATCTTCGACTTTTTATTCTTATCTTTGATCTTTAAATAATCAACCTTTCAGTGTCCTAACTCTTTGCAGGAGATGGGCTGATTTTCTTTAGATCTCTAAAACCCAGTTTGAACTTCGATCTCCCACACTCGCCTTTACCCTTTCGATTAGAACCCCTGCCTCTTATCGTCAATATCTCTATTGATGTACCATTGGAAGAAAACTGCTTATCCTTCCTCCTCACTTTATAATTTATAAGAGTAGCTGACACATCACTATAGTTGAGTGTTTGTTTGCTATTAATCAAGGTTAGGATAAATGTTTCATACTCTTCATCAAGAAGAGAATTTAGAAAAATCACCGCCTTGTCCTCTTCTTCGATCGCCATATCCACATTAACTAGGTCTGTAAGTAGCTTCGTGTAGTTATTCATGTGTTCATCAATGGAGTGTCCTCTCTTCAATTGAAAGCAATAAAGCCTTTTCTTCAGATATAATCGAGTCTCGATGCTCTTCATCAGATACTTCTTTTCGAGGATCTTCCGTATCTTCCTTACGAAAGCCTCATACAAATATGATACTTGATGTCTTGTATCAAATAAGACCTTATAAGACCATACACTGTTATGTTTATCTTATCCCAATCTTTTTCAGAAGTCTCCTCTGGATTTTCTCTACATAGAGTGCCTTTGAGGTTTGATGTTGTCAATGCATCCATCACATCACACCTCCACATCTCAAAGTTGTTCTTGCCATCAAACTTTACCACATCAATCTTCATTGGATGTGGCTTCACGGACGTGATTGACTATCTTCGGTCAACTCCTCAAAGTAATGTAGAAAAAGATTAGTGAAAACAAATTCAAATAAGAAAAATCAGATTTTTACCTCCAAACGAAACTGTACACAATCTCCAAGTTGATTTTTCTCCACCCGAACGAAAACTCCCCGCCGTATCTGAAAAGCTCGATATCACTTGTTAGATCTCTTGCGCAGAGGGCAGCAAAATCAGAGAACAATCGCCAATTGCACGAACAAACAAATCAAAGGAAAGAAAGCGAGAACACAAAATTTAACGATGTTCGGCAATTTGCCTACATCCTCGGGGCAAAAGAAGAGAGAGATCTTATTAAATCAATCAAGTACAGGATACAATCAATAAGGGATAGTACCCCTCTTTATATAGTCACAGAGCCCATGAAAATAAAAAAAACAAAAAACTTTAAATTCGGATTATAAACGTATTCTGAGTCCAACTTGGAAATTGCCCAGAGACCAAACGCTGTCGACAGGCCTATTGGCGTGTCGACAGACTGAGCCCGTTGCACAATACCCAACTTTCGAGAAAGGCCTGTCAACAGACAACGCAGTTTGCTCCTCTTGTTGGCGTATTCATGTATCTATTGCAACCTAACGCTTCATGCAAGCTACATATTAACACCAAAATGTAAAAAAAAAAAAAAAACTCCACCATTAAGATTTTACACTTTCTCCCGACACTTCTTTGAGTTAGTTAAGCTTTTCTTTGAGATATCTCAATTCTTCTTCTAAGAAATTACTCACCAACTTCAGGTTATTTCTATTAGAATATCAAATAAAAATGTCTTTATGACATTAATTTTGGAAGAAGAAGAGACCATAAGAAATGAAGAGTCATCATCATCAATTTAGAGAAATGAAGAGTCATCATCATCATTAGGAGAAATGAAGAGTCATCATCAATTGAGAGAAATGAAGAGTCATCATCTTCAATTAGGAAAAATGAAGAGTCATCATCATCAATTTGGAGTCATCATCAATTGAGAGAAATAAAGAGTCATCATCTTCAATTAGAAGGAATGAAGAGTCATCATCATCAATTAGGAGTCATCATCAATTAAGAGAAATAAAGATTCATCATCTTCAATTAGAAGGAATGAAGAGTCATCATCATATATGCATTATTGTCATTTGCCTATAAAAGGCTAGTGTATCTCTTTGTTTTTTATCAAGCAAGCAAGCAAGCGAGAAACAAAAGTTGAATAAGATCCATTCTCCACTTAAAATTTTAGATTATAGTATATTAGTCCGTAGATTAGTATACAACAATTGGTATCAAAGCCAATTCAATTTTTGTTTCATTTCCTCTTCTCCTCATGGCCTCCACCAACAATCTCATCAATTCACAAGTGCCCAAGTTATTGAAAGATAACTATGAGAGTTGGTCAATTTAGATGAAAGCTCTATTTGGTTCTCAAGAGTCGTGGGAGCTAATCTTTAATGGGTTTAAGGAACCCACACCGGAGGTAGAAGCCGCCTACACCACCGAAGAGAAGAAGGCTCTTAAAGAGCAAAGAAAGAAGGATAGCAAGGCTCGTTTTCTACTCTATCAAGGGTTGGACGAGTCTACCTTCGAGAGAGTTGCCGAAGCAACGACGAGCAAGGAAGCATGGGAAATCCTTGCTACCATCTACAAAGGAGTCGAGCGGGTGAAGCGAATTCGCCTTCAAACTTTGAGGGGCGATCTTGAAGCCGCTCAAATGAAAGATGAAAAAAAAAATCTCCGATTATTATTCACGATTACTTCTAATTGTGAATAAAATGAGGAGAAATGGAGAGAAGATGGAGGACATCCGAGTGATGGAGAAATTGCTGCGATCCCTCACATCAAAGTTCAAGCACGTGGTGGCGGCAATTGAGGAGTATAAGAATTTGGAGGAGATCTCAATAGAGGAGCTTTTGGATCCCTCCAAGTTCATGAGCAACGCATGCAAAAGAAGACTGGTCCCATAGTCTTGGAACAAGCATTAGAGTCAAAGCTGACTCTAAATGATCGTGGCTCACATAGTAGAGGTCATGGTTGTGGCAGAGGTAGGGGACGTGGTCCCCAACAACGAACCACTCAAAATCAAGTGGAGTTCCAAAGCTTCAGAGGTCGAGGACGAAGCAATCGGGGAAGATTTACATCTGGACGTGGAAACAACAAGAACGTCCAATGCTACAACTGTCAAAAATTTGGACACTATGCCTCGGATTGCTTGCACAGAACTGAAGATCTTACCAATCTTGCCGAAGCAACAAATGACGTGGGTAATAACTCTGCTCTTCTTCTTGCTCATGATGATTCAAGTGTTCAGAATGATGTTTGGTACCTTGACTCGGGTGCTAGCAACCACATGTGCGGGAAGAAAGAACTATTCATGGAACTCGCAGAAGGAGTTCATGGAAGTGTGAGCTTGAGAGATTCTTCAAAACTCTCCATTGGAGGCAGAGGGAAGATCAAAATCTATCAAAAGGATGGGAAGCCCGAGTATATTTCTGATGTTTATTATATTCCTAACATGAAAAGTAATATTCTCAACATTGGTCAATTACTCGAAAAAGGAAATAAAGTATATATGGAGAACAACCACCTTTGGTTGAAAAATACAAAAGGAGGTCTTATAGCTTGTATTAAGATGACAAGGAACCGCATGTTTCCCTTGCATCTAAACACAAAAGTTGAGAAGTGTTTTCAAGGACTCATGAAGAATGAGTCATGGAGGTGGCATCTTCGCTTCGGTCATCTAAATTTCAGCGGCCTGAAGGTACTATTTACAGCTGGCATGGTACGAGGTTTACCAACAATCGATCCACCAAGTCATACTTGTGAAGTTTGCATAATTGGCAAGCAAACACGACGTCCTTTTCCAAATGGAAAGTCTTGGAGAGCGGAGGCACCATTACAACTTGTTCATACTAACATCTGCGGACCGCTAGATCCCGTCTCTTTAGGAGGTAATAGATATTTTATTACTTTCATTGATGATTTTAGTAGAAAGTTGTGGGTGTACATTATTAAAGAAAAATCTGCTGCCTTTACTACCTTCAAGAATTTTAAAGCTCTTGTTGAAGCAGAGAGTGCCTATAAGCTAAAAACTCTCCGATTTGATCGAGGTGGTGAGTACACCTCAAACATGTTTCAAGAATATTACAGGGAGCAAGACATAAAGAGGCAGTTTACTACTGCCTATACACCACAACAAAATGGCATCGCAGAAAGAAAGAACCGAACTATTCTTGACATGACAAGAACCATGCTTAAAGAAAAGGGACTGCCGAAGCAGTTTTGGGCGGAAGCTATGGCATGTTCAACCTACTTGCTCAACCGGTGCCCGACGAAGCAAGTGAAGGGCAAGACGCCTCAAGAAGCATGGAGCGGCTATACGCCTAATGTCGCACACCTACGAATTTTTGGGTGTGTTGCATATGCTCAAGTACCTGAAGTCAAAAGGAAGAAGCTTGACAATCATGGTGAAAAATGCATTTTCATCGGATATAGCGAGGAGTCGAAGGCATACAAGCTTTACAATTCACTAACTAAGAAACTAGTGGTTAGTATAGATGTTGTCTTCAATGAAGCTGAAGCATGGAGTTGGAGCAATGAAGAGACTGTCAAAGAGCAACCCATGGTGAATGAACCTGACGAGCCCCTATAAGAGGTTCCACCACCAACTATACCACCATCTCCTCAACATGCTACACCGTCTCCTGCAAGAGGTTCTCCATCTTCTGGGGAAGGTAGTAGTAACGAATCCTCCGTGCAACGAGGTCCAATCAAAATGAGAAGCCTCAGGGAGATCTATGAGCAGATAGAAGAAGATGGAGAAACTAATCTCTTTTGTTTATATGCCGATCATAAGCCTCTCACTTTCCAAGAGGCTAAGGAAGAAGATTGTTGGCGATCAGCAATGAAGGAGGAGATGCATGCCATCCAGAAGAACGACACATGGGAGTTGACAACACTTCCACAAAATCACAAGGCGATAGGTGTCAAATGGGTGTACAAGATCAAACGCACAGCAGATGGTGAGGTTGATCGGTACAAGGTGAGGCTTGTGGCGAAAGACTACAAACCAAAATACGGCATCGACTATGAAGAAGTCTTTGCACCAGTTGCTCAATTGGACATGGTGAGACTATTAATTTCACTTGTAGCTCATCACAGGTGGAAGATATATCATCTAGATGTCAAGTCAGCATTTCTCAATGGTATTCTTGAAGAAGAGGTGTATGTAAAACAACCAGAAGGTTTTCTGGTAAAAGGGAAAGAAGACAAAGTATATCACTTAAAGAAAGCCTTGTACGGCTTAAATCAGGCACCACGGGCATGGAATGCCCAAATTGATGGTTATCTTCATCAAAACGGCTTCACCAAATGTCCTTATGAGCATGCCATCTACATGAAGAAGAACCATCAAGGCGAATTTCTAATAATTTGTCTTTATGTTGATGACTTGTTATACACAGGAAGTTGCGTCGAGATGCTTGCTGAATTTAAGGAGGCGATGTTTAATGAATTTGAGATGACGGACAATGGATTAATGTCCTATTTTCTTGTTATCGAAGTGAAGCAACAACAAGATGGGATATTTATACTCAAAAGAAGTACATGAAGGAGATCTTGGAGAAATTCAAGATGAGTAATTGCAACCCAGTAAACACCCCAATAGCCACAGGAATGAAGCTATCAAGAGAAGGAATTGGAGATTTTGTATACTCGACTTTTTCAAAAGTCTAGTTGGTAGCCTGAGGTACTTAACGATCACAAGGCCTGATATTGTTTACGGAGTCAGACTTGTGAGTCGCTATACGGAGACACCGAAGGAGTCTCATTGGCTAGCTGCAAAGAGAATTCTAAGGTATATCAAAGGCACACTCAACCTTGGTCTATTTTATACTTATGGTGAAACTGCAGAGTTAGTAGGCTATTCAGATAGCGATTGGGGACATGACCAAGATGAGAGGAAAAGCACCACTGGTTATGTCTTCTATCTTGGGTCAACTGCATTTTCATGGACCTCAAAGAAGTAAGGAGTTGTGGCCTTATCTTCATGCGAAGCAGAGTATGTGGCAGCTTCATCTACTGTATGTGAAGCTATTTGGTTGCGGAACATTTTAAAGAAATTGAGTCATCCACAAGAAGAAGCGACTGTAATATTTGTGGACAACAAATCAGCCATCCAACTTGCAAAGAACCCAGTACATCATGGGAGGAGCAAACATATAGATACACGGTTTCATTTTCTCAGAGACCATGTAAAGCAGAAAACTGTGGAGCTGGAGTATTATCATACCATGGAGCAAGTAGCAGATATTTTCACCAAGCCATTACCTATTGAACCTTTCAGAAGGCTAAAAGAAATGCTCGGTATGAAAATATTTTGATTTGAGGGGGTGTGTTGGAATATCAAATAAAAATGTCTTTATGACATTAATTTTGGAAGAAGAAGAGACCATAAGAAATGAAGAGTCATCATCGTCAATTTAGAGAAATGAAGAGTCATCATCATCATTAGGAGAAATGAAAAGTCATCATCAATTGAGAGAAATGAAGAGTCATCATCTTCAATTAGGAGAAATGAAGAGTCATCATCATCAATTTGGAGTCATCATCAATTGAGAGAAATAAAGAGTCATCATCTTCAATTAGAAGGAATAAAGAGTCATCATCATCAATTAGGAGTCATCATCAATTGAGAGAAATAAAGAGTCATCATCTTCAATTAGAAGGAATGAAGAGTCATCATCATATATGCATTATTGTCATTTGCCTATAAAAGGCTAGTGTATCTCTTTGTTTTTTATCAAGCAAGTAAGCAAGCAAGAAACAAAAGTTGAATAAGATCCATTCTCCACTTAAAATTTTAGATTATAGTATATTAGTCCGTAGACTAGTATACAACAATTTCTATAGGATTAAATATCTGTGTAAATTATAGATATCGCCATCAAGGATCTAGTGCATATGGAAAGTGTATGGCTTGTTGTTTGTTAACTCAATATCTATTCATTCTACTAGTCGAACTGGTCTACAGGTATGGCGCACGATAATGATTAAGAAGCCATAGCATTTGTGTAGAAGATTTGGAACAGTGTCTATAATAGCTCACCAATCAAGTTTGCCAGCATTGACGATCCTAAATGGTCAAGTCGCCATTAGAACACGATAGCCAAATTCTTAGTCGATCAAAAAGATCGACGTATATTAAAGGAAAACTGCCCAAGCTAGCCACGAGGTTCTCCAAGATGATTATGGCCTGTACACTCGATCCAACTATTTAGCTGCGATATCAGTACTCCACAATACACTAATTGTGCTGCATAATGTATTGAACAGGATAAGAAAGTGTATGATACGACAAAAGAAGCATACGATACAACATATATTTTACTACTGTTATGCCACAGGGTTTTTGGGTTGACGCCATGTTTGAGCAATACTATGAATGGTTAATGGGACTTCCCTTTTTCAAGAACTATTGGAAGTTAAAGGCAAATCCTATTCGAAGATTAGATTAGAGAAATGTAGTGGCATTTAAAGAGATTACGCAATCTAGCCACCTGACCTTATCTTTATGTACTACATATAGAAAAAATCTAATGACCTTTTGGTGCACCTTGCACAGTCATGTGCTTTATATGGTGCAAGAGATTGTAGTTGTCTCTCAAGGCCACATAGTGGTTGAACAAAATTACAAGTGGAAGAGGCTTTGGGTCCATGCTTACGTTTCCAAAATTTGTAAGCCCACTCATGACAGTAGTAGTGCAACTGCAAGGGTCCATTCTTCCTCTTGTGCTAGCCAATGTGTAGTCACCTTATCCTCTCCTTGGTGTTTGAGATATGTATTAGTGATCAACAGTGAGTTAAAGGATGATGATGGTCATCGACAACTTGCGCCAAGGTTATATTAACACTTGTTCATATTTCGTAGATATTTTGTGTATATGTATGTGTATGTTTAACTTATACATCCACTCTGAACTCTTCCTCACTGTCTTCCCTCATTCTCTATTCCATTTCCACACTTTTTGCTTATGGGCTATTTGGCTCATGGAAAGCAGACCCAAGAAAATGTGATGGGGCTCGAGGTGTCAGGTTTTCGGTGTTTTCCATTCAAAATTATCGAAAAATGCTTTTAACACTGTTCATGCACTGTTCATGCAATTTGCTGAATTAGAAGTGGAGCTCACCACAAAAGTTTTCGGGCAAAAGTAACAACAAGAGGGAAAGACTAACGCAGTGGGGCCCATATTATGGGGAAAACATAATTTTTTGCCACTTTCAGGGCAAAGAAACAGGGGTTGTCTACTCTGTTGACCTAAGTCTGCCAGAGTATAATACTCCTTACGGTCACCGGTTCGAACACCGCCTCGCACATATTTCTTCTCCCCTCGACGTGGCTCCAGTCAGGCCTCGGGTTTACTCCCTAGAAGTTGCCGGTGAATGCGGTCGGCGGTTGAATTAATTATGAAAAAAAAAAAAAGAACAGGGCCTAAAACAAACTAAATAGGGAGGAGCCCATTGTCCCCCACTCCCATTTGTACCATTTCTCAAGGGAAGATTCAAGAACTAATAATTGCTTTGACCAAAGTTTGCTAAGAATTTATTTTAAGCCCATGAGCTACTAAATTAATGAAAGAACCAATTCCGTTTGGTCTTTGATCTCTGTTTAAGAAAAACGAAAAAAGAAATTACGTAATTAAACATCTTTCAAAATATTAGTAGCTTTAAGGACCGCATTAAACAAAAAAAATCATTTTACACATATATGCTCGTGCATGTGTGCGCGCGCATGCGTGTGTCCCCGCATATTCATTTTACAAACACTTACACATATACATGGATGGAGGTAATACGATAAGATATAGAGACTAAAGGTCTTAGTGAATGCATATTGCTCGATAGTAATGAGTGGAGAAAGCTGATCCATGTGCCTGATCCGGCGTAATTCTCTTTTGGTTCATGTAGCCTACCCCAAATACTTGGGACAAATGGCTTAGTTGTTGTTGTTGTGTTACACATATACATGTGAGTGTGTGCCTGCCCTGATCACATACATTGTAACATTTTTGAATAAATATGGTTTTATTTCTGAAAATGCAACACTTACTGAGAAAAGATTCTATATATAATGATTAGAAGCATATACATCAATATACATAGAAGTGGAGAATAAAATAAGAAAAGTATGCATGTCTAAATACAATGTATCACATATCTTTACAATGTCTAGATACAATGTATCACATATCCGTTAACAAAAGCAATCCAAAAAAATTAATCAGGGCTACTTGCATGCGCCTCAGGAGGTATCTTCTTCTCTCATGGCTCTTTCATAGCTTTCTCCCCTTCAAAAATTGTTTTATGCACATAATTAATCCACCAGTATCTCCCCCCACCTTCAAATAAAACTATAGTATCTTGGTCTCGTGCAATGGCCATCACTTAAATTTTCCTCATCTTTTTACCAACAAGACGTTTACTGCCACCTTTCATAAATGGAGTGGTCAAATTGTACCTACTACGTACGTACTTTACCCCTTGCCTACCCTCAAACCCTAGTTAACTAATATGGGTCTAATCTTAATTAATCCGACACCCATGCCATTAATTAGTCCTTCGTCCGCTTCTGTTCAACTGCGATTAATTTATTTGATAGGTTAATTAGTGGAATATTACTGTATATTAATCATGAAGTTTACCTACCAGTACTCTCTCACATAGAACCTACCTAATACTTTACAACTAACTGCACGATCATATCATACATATTTTAACCCAAGAATCAGTAGGAGTGCTCATCACAGTGGGATACAATTAACCCTAAATAGGAATTTAAAAGTTGGCGCATGTGTCTTCCAATTAATTACTCTGGTATTATTTTATGTAGCAGTCTGCGTAGCCAGTTGGATCCTTGAGATTGAATTATGTTTCTTACTGGTGAGGTTTAAATACTTAAATTTTGTGGAGTAGGATCCAGCTGCATGCTGGCCAATTTTCGATGGTGATTATCAAACTGTTAGCCAAATCATACCGATTTTGTCTTTGATGAGAGCAGCATGCACTTGTTGGAATCTGTCTCTTTCTCAATTCCTTGAAAGCTAATGTCATTAGGTTAAATAAGTTCTGATAAACTGCACACATTTTTGAAGAAAGTTCAAATGAACTTGTCAAGTAGGAACTGCAGGTATCCTAACTAGGACTGTAGTTATCAGCCATTATCGATCGATTAGTACTTGACGCTGCATACAAGCAACATCACCAATCATAAAGCAGAGGCCCTTTAATCCTTGTTTAGTAAATACGTCATGTTCATTAATAACTGTCACTCACTTGGAAACCCTAAGGCCAAGTTGCCTTCAACTAGATGCTTGTTTAAGCAATTAATGATTGAATTACTGTCATAATAGCATCTCTAATTAATCTCAAATTTAAGGTGCATGCATTGTGCCAAATCATCACTTCACTTTATACAATTTGATCGTTCTTTTTGGAGCTTGAGGCCACGTAGAGAGCAACCACCACCAATCTCAGAGAAGAAAATGGATTTGGCTAGTACTACGAGCCATACACATATATGCATGTTACACGTTTAAAACTTTTTTTTTTCCCTTCCCTTTTCTTTTGCTTTGATGCATGCGTATTTGATTTTTGGTCTTCATCTCCTACATATTTATCTTCTGGTTTTCAAAAATTAAGGAAATAAATTAACTAAAGCCTTTTTCTCCCACGTTGATAGTTATGGCTATCATCAAACATTTTTTTTAGGAAGGAGTTTCATAAACTTTTTATTTTTTTTTCAATATATGTCTTCTTTAAAACAGCCAGGGAACTATAATAAATGGTCAATGAATCTTGAATTTTTTTTTTTTAAATATAATTTCTTGAAAGCCATAAAACAGTAATGGGCCCAAGAAATTAGACCCCAAAAATCATGGGCCGGTGATGTGACACACGATCTCATCTACCCATGACCAAAAACACTTGAAAGGGTCATTGGCGAGGCAAAAGAATACCTCACGTCATCCCCCAATCAATTTGGAATTTGGATTCTCTCTCTCCCTCTCTCTCTCACAATGATTTATAATGATTTATATTAATGACGCTAACAAAAATTCTTTGCTGGCCATGTGGCAGCCAAAGCGGGGCCCAGGAAGGTGACCGGTCATCATACGTCAGCAAAAGCGGGAGTTATCAGATAAGGAGACGTTACAGTAGCAAGCCCATGCGAAAGGGGTCGAGTTATTGATTGCTGACCCTCGGGCAGCGGTCAACACAACCGAGATTGCCGGTGGGGCCCACAATTAGCTCATACTCTCTCTACGTGGGTCGCCCGCTGACTGTAGGACAGGCATGCAACGCAGCAAATATCTCAGTTCACAACAAAAAGCTAGGGCAGGCTTGGTTACACGTATTTATGCCTTACTGATAATCTCTTGTTTTTATTTTTAACTTTTTTTGTTTTCACCAGCATCACTATAGTAAAATGATAAAATTTTCTGTAGTGACAAGCGGTCTGGAGTTCAAATTCCGCTTTCACAAAGTTACAGTCTAGTTTATCAAAAAAAATAAAAAATAACCAAATTTTTAATAAAATGTTGCGAGTCCGAATTGCCCCATCCATCTGTACTGGGTGAGAGGATTTTGTCACACTAAAAGGCACACAGGCGCGAAGGTTGTGCATGTAGGCTAATAATAGTTTCGTAGAGGCTACATTTCATTCGCAGGGATCACTAACTAATACTAATATAATAGAAAAGAACTGTCTTTTCTGTATACTTTCCCGATTCCGTTGCTACCGCTGGCCTTACGCAATCGATCGGATCATATAGATATCCCTTCAACATAGGTCATCGAAAGGATCTCGGACGACTCACCAAAGCACGAAAGCCAGGATCTTTCAGAAAATGGATTCCTATTTGAAGAGGGCATAACCGCATGAATAAGCTCAAACTAACCCGTCAATTTTTGCGACTTCTTTTCCTACTTGAGGGTTATATATATCATTCTCCAAACACAAAACCTAATGTTTGATTAAATATCGATAATCATGACTTAGTTAATCAGGGTGTCAACCTCAAACTCGTAATCTAAACACAGAATGCTTGCTTTATTTTCTGAGTGAGGGAGCCATTACATGTAACCAACTTGGCTTGACGAGATTGAGTTAATTATCATTTTCATCCATCATCTCACCTTTCAATTACTCTTATCGGATAGGCAAGCTTTTGAGTGCTTAATAGAAACTTGTAATATTGCAGGCTTTGCTCAATGACTCTCATAATGCACCTCATCTCTAACAGTTTACGTCACTTGGATTGTGAAATTTTGTTTATTTAATTTTCTCTTTTTGGGAAAAAGTTTTGCCAAATCTCTTCACGTTGACCAATTAACACTTTTGTGGGATGAGATATCATTTAGGAAATTAGCAAGATGGTTTTGGCAGGAGCATTGAAGGAGACAGATTAGATGTTTAATTTGCACTCAAAGTTTCTGTTTGCTGATTAATTAAAGTATTTAGTGTAAGGTCAATGGAAGATCATGTTATAGTTTAATTGATAATTGAGTTCTTTTAGACACAAAAGTTAATTAGGTTTCTCCTTTCTACTGGAGTTAGTTATATCAAGTAGCCTAGCGTAGTGTATTTCTCGGAGGAATAAGCAAGAAATCAAGAAATTGCAATTATGAAATTACATGAGCGCATGACAGTTAATTAACATATCCGAGTTGGATTTCAACTAGGTGTTCTAAAATCTTCTTTGTTAATTCAAATTATTATTACGGGTGTGTACATATACACGGTAGTGAGCACATTCATAGATATTTGGATTGATACAGTTCGAGATATATTAGCGCCAATCACACATAGGTCTTCTTCTTTTAGGGTATATTTGTTTTGAGGAAAAGGGAGGAAAAGCTGTAAGTTGGAAATGTTGGGATCCATAACAATGCGGAAGAAGAAAAGTTGCAGAAAAAACACAGATCAATCATAGACACTAAAAATTACGTGGAAAACTCAAAGTGGGAAAAACCACGGAGCCATACACAAATCCACTATTATTAGAGAGATTATAGCGGAGAAGATGATAATCCTCACGGCCACTCTGTACAATGACACTCGCAGTAGATTAATGTATTATCACATTTAACCCTAATGACAGTGCATTCCTTCTTATAGAATAAATTAGGGTTACAAGTTGTGAGATCTCTAAACTGCCCTTAACGTGTTCACCAAGTTTTGCTTGTAAAGAAGCTTTTAGACTGGACTCCGCCCAAGCTAGACCGCTTCCACTCTGCACCTTCGAGGAGTAACTCTAGCTTCGGTGTGCCCGACTAGGTGTAACAGAGTGAGTTTCTGCTCCGGAGACTCCATCACTTCGAAGGCTGTCGCTCTAGAGCCTTCGTCGCCCCGGAGGATATCGCTTCGTACTTATCATCAACCTGAAACTGCGAATTCGTCCCAACGTCATGTCCCTGAAAATCTCCGTTGTCGCTCAGAGACGATTGTGTTGACTCCGTCAAGGCAATAATCTAGCTCTACAACTTAACATGAACACTTTTTTCTCACTTCCACTATTTGTTTCGACGGTACAATTGTATCCCACTTATACATTTTCTCAATCTCATTTCTCACTTTTACATCTTCATATTTCACTTACAGGTTGCTTTGGTTACTGTTTAAATATTTAATATTAAAATATTAATATTTAATATTGTGATTAATTTTTTTAATATAATTTAATTTCAAATATTTTGAGAAATGTTTTAATATTTATGTTTTAAATAAAATTATAATATTTAGTATTTCCATAATTTTAATAATTAAATATTTAAAACTATTATTTTCCCAAATATTTTAATATTTGGTATATAATTATTTTATTTCTTTTATATATTATTTTAGTAATTTATTTTTTATTATTAGTTTAATATTTAAATATTATTTTATTTTTAATTCTAAGTTCAATATTTTTATACTATTTAATATTTAATTGACAAATTTATTATACATTTTAATTTTTAGTAGAAGATTTAATTTACTATTATTGGTATTATTAAAATCACCAAAGTATTAATTTGTGGTCAACTTTTTCACTTACACTTTCACATTATTAACCAAACGTCTTCAACACAAATATACTTTCCCACTTACACTTTCACATTGCAATCAAATACCGTAAACTTTACCTGCACAAATCTCAATTTCTCACTTACACTTTCACATTTCCAATCCTCATTTCTCACTGCACCTTTTCCTCCCATTTGCAGCAAACCAAACATGTTCTTACTCAAAACAAATGCATGTTGTTTAGTTTAACATTTATAATCATAATTTACCCTAATTGCAGTATACGAAAAACATGTATAATTGTTAATCAATATTGTACAGTTGGCTAATATATACCAGCGCTTAAAAAGAGTTGTTGGGTCTAAACAAAAAATATATGAGGTTGTTTATAATTATAAACATGAATTGTCCATGGCAGAAAACTAGTACAAATTTACGACAGTCACTATAACCAGAATAGGCATTAGAGACTAATTCTAAGAATATAGCATTTGTCGTTTAATTACCCCTGCAGAGAAAAAGTAAAATTTGAATATATCGATTACAATTATAGCAAAAAAACATATATTGCGACTCCAAATAGAAAGGCACTCGTCCTCTACCTCTATTTTGACATTTTCTGTTATCATGAGGGCCACAATTATGTGATTTTACTATTTCTTGTGCCTATTATATATGCTAAGAAATGATTTATATAGAATTTCTTTTGAGACCACTAGAAGGGATCACATTTTATTTTTCTCCAAGCCACATACTTCAGAAATATGAATAATGTCTCGATAATGGCCTCGTGGGGACCCTGTGTGTTCTCATCTCTACTCTTTTGAACCCACCATAAACTTTAGACAAGGAGATTTTCTTTGCGTAAGTGAACAATATACATGGAATAATGAATAAATATTAAATGGCAAGATAAGATTGCCTCCAATCATAGAGAAAGATAGTTCTTATCATGATTTTATCATGAAAGTCCTTCAACTTTATTATTGTCATGCTCATCTTCACCAGAGATAATGAACGGAAGTGGCTGGATAAGAGTTATGAAATTGAAGTGCTGATGTATGCTCAACGTGTGTACGGATACGATGGTGATGGGAATAATATTAGTCTGATCATGTTGGACCCCTTGGTCTTATGTTTAATGGTAGTCAGCATTATACTGCTGACGGAAAATAATGAACAAAATATGAAAGAAAATAGGGGTGGCAACCAGTGGCGTACGCATAATTTTCACTAAGTGGGGGCGAAAATATTTTGAACTAAAATTGAAAATTTATAAAAATCAAACAACATATTCTAAGTTTTGACATTACAAAAAAAAATAGAGGGGCTCCCATTCAAGACAACATATCTCACTTTAAATTATAATGCTCCCCTTCGAGGAGCCATATTCTGAAATCGTTGAATGATTGATTCATTGTCAATGTTGTCAAATATGTCTTTTTCAATATATGTCACTAAGCAATCATTCATCAACTCATCACCCATTCTATTACGCAGTGAATTCTTGATAAACTTCATTGCAGAGAGGTTGTGAGATTTCTCAATCCCCAGAGGAGAAACTGAGAATCTGTCATTAGGAGAAACTAGAGGGGTTTTTTTTTTTTTTTTTTTTTTTTTTTTGGAGATCAGGAGAAATAATCCAAGTTGGATTTTTTGCTTAGTTAACCCAACTCCAGTCGGGGCGACCGCATACGCTCGCCCCCACCTGCGTCCGCCACTGGTGGCAACGGGTCAGGTTTGGGTCGGATCAGGATCAACATTTCAATCTACTATAAATTCATGATATTCACCGTTGGATCCAGATCCACTTGAGGTTTTAAACCCAACAATTTGTCGGATTGGATTTGAGTTTCGAATTATCTAGATTCATCATTTCTTTCTAAATTATATATAATCATTTTCACTAAAAGTCAGAATAGAAATTGAAATGTTTTCTCGCCCAAATCCATTACTTAGCTTTAAGTTTTTTTAGAAATATTAAGCAGATTAAAACATAACCAAATAGTTTTATATAAGATAATTGTAAGAATGAGAATATTTAAATTGGACTAAGTGACATAAATATTAAATAGCTGATATGGATTAGCTCGTTTGAATCCTTAAGAATACATATTTAGATTCATTGTACAATCGGTTCTTGTAGGATCCAATCTTATGAATACGCTGTTGAATATAACTTTAGGATTCATATCCAAAAGTTCGGGTGCAAACTTGGATCGGGTTATCAGGGCCCATTTCCAACATCTAGGAATTCCGCGAATTTGATGAATAAGTTGAAAAACTATGTGGCATCCCTAGAAGAGGTGAACAGGTTCACAGTTAATTTAGAACAATTATGTCCAATTTTGATTAGACGAAACAATACAGCTATAATAATAAGTAAAACAATAATAATGCAATAACTATAAACAATTAAAATAGAGAGATAGAGCAATGAGAGTCAATGTGCGATGTATAGTGGTTGGCCACCAACTGGCCTACTACTCTACTACCTAGAAGTCTCTTCTCTAGGATGTCAAATCAATCTTCTAATGATTGCTTCCTTTTCAGGTAGGGCATGAACCTTTACAACTGACTTTTTTATGTAGAAACCTAGACCTTTACAGCTGCGCTTTTTTGCGGGTAAAAGTATAGATCTTATCGACTTGCTTTTCGGGTAGAAGCCTAGACCTTGCATCAACCTGCATCCCAAGTGGTTGGATTTTCTCACAACAAGTATTCACAAGTTGAGTTTGTTATCTGCAGTGGGTAATTCTAAGGAATCAGTCCATGTACCAAAATATTAGGGATGGATTTACTCAAATAACAGAAAACAATCACAAATACACTGAACTTACATGCAAAACCTGAAAGGAAAAAAAGTCACAGAGAGGGAGGGAGAAACTCCACTATGTCGAATGCGATTACAGATTGATTCTCTGTTATGCTAGAATTTCTGGATTCAAATGATCGTCCTCTTCCACATTGGAAGGGATCTACTATTTATACAAGTAATGTCTGCTTAGATAAGGTAGCAGAGTCTAGCTCTGTTTAAATATTTAACCGCTTATCTCAAAGGCGGTTAAGGCAGAAAATTCTAGTTTAAACTGATTGGGTGAGAGTCCATCTTTATCTGGTAGTTTGTGTCCAGCTGTAAATGTGATTGATTTGTCCCGGAGCTGTAACTGCTGAGTTCAAATGGAGATATGAATTAGAGACAGGGATTATCGCAACTGAGTTTGTCTCCTTCTTCTAACTATATGAACCGCTCGGGATTTGAATCGAATGGGGATTCTTGATCATAGGTTCTGAAAGCGGCAGGTGTCCTTCGCTTTGTTTGGTGCTAGATAGACACGTGGCGTGATTTCGAGGAGGTCGAAAACTAACCACTACAGATACCCCTTCTACTTCTCTTCGGAGGAGATCGGTAACTCTCCCTCGGGGGCTATAGATTCCCGAGAACTTTGATAGAGAGAGGGAAGCAGATAGAGAATGGTATTCTGGACCTGGACTCTGGTTGCTTATTATCACTTTAGGTTTTGTCTTGTAATGACGTGCGTAGATTTACAAATTGGCAGAGCCTTAAATGTGCTTCACATCTATTGCAATATCAGTCAATTAACTGCAAATTTTTTAGCAGACACGATATTCGAGGAAGGTGCGGTGTATACGGTGCGACCGTTTTGATCTAAACCATCAAGACACGTGTATGTCGTTGATCAAGTGGCTCTTCTTCTTATTTGGGGATTAGAATCCTGAGTGATTTACACTTGGGTTTCTTTTCTCTCTATAAACAGGGGAAAACTCTACAAGAGGGATTTGAGCTGCTTCTTAAAAGTTTCTTGATGCTAAAATCTTGCACTGTTCTTTGGGTGGTGATGACTCCTTCGTTCTTCGTTCGATGGAGGATAGAGAGGGAGAGGATGGTGATGGTTGTTGCACTCCTGATGTCCAAGAATCTATTTGTCAAGGATTTTTAGCTCTTGTGATGGGCTCGTCAAGCAGTTCGGCTCTTGTGACGAGGTTCAGCTCTAAGAAAGGAAGGGAATGTTCTCGCTTTCGCTTGGTCTAAACGTCTGGCCTCTGGTCAATTGGTAAAAAGATTTTGTGTTTCCTTTAAATTGATTTATTTCAATTGATAATTTTTATTAGTATATAAAAAAATTTATTGGTATTGTTTGTTTTTCCTCACCCCTTTATTGATGAGTGACAAAAAGGGGGAGAAGGATTTGGGTTTATATATGCATGTTTTATTAATTATTTATGCATATTACATGTGTTTTATGAGTTTTATTGCATATTTATTTTATTATTGTTTATTGGTATTTGAGCTTACATTACATATCCGTTTGTTTATTTGCTATACATGAGTTAAGGAGGAGCTTCTATGAAGCCTATCCTTAAGCAATGCATATATAACCTCATAAGTTTTGTCATCATCAAAAAGGGGGAGATTGTTGGCCCAAAGGCCCTTCACCTTAGTTTTGATGATGACTAACTTATGAAGTTAAGTTACTAATGATCTTGTGTTTAATAAGTCTCAGATATTGATCATGATCTTAGTAGGTGTTTAGCTTCAATAAAGGACTCAAAATCAAGTTTGAGAGCTAACACGTGTTGATTCAAGAGCTCGCGCGTTAAGGTTGCATCTAGCACTCGGATGGAGTCAAGCTTATGGATCGTGTTTGGATCGAGTCGTCTTGGAGATGAAGATTGACAAGAAGACTTCAGTTTAGGTTTGTTTAGCTTTGTTTAGATCTTGTGTATGGATTGATTAGTTTTGATATGCTCAAGTATATGCACACACACACACAAGTTCAAAAGTTTTAGTTTCGGTTTAACTGTTTTTGGATTTTCAAGTATACATTCTTTTGGTTTCATGAATAAATAGAATCAAAACAAGTTTACATAGTTTAATGTATATTAGATTTCATCTATATTTCATATATTTAGAAAAACTTATTTTGATATATTTAGCGCATGGTTTCAAGTTTTATTTTTAAACAAAACTTAGTTTTGGATTTAATGTCAAAAACATAGATTTATCTTTTATATGTGTATTGGATTCTATCCATACGTACTATGCTTCAATTGTGATTTAATATCTTATTTTTGTATTAATACAAGTTTTGGAGAAAACAAATTTTCATTTCGAAATCTAAGTTTCAAAAAATACGGTTTCCAATTTAAGCTTTTATTTCCATGCCTCGAAAATAGTTTAAATAGTTTATAATATGTGTTGATTTTTGATCACACATATTTATTCTTCAAATATATACATGAACTTATTTTTGTAGATTTTATGGAATTTTATTGGATTTTATAGGTGTTTTAAAAGCCAACTTTTCTAACATATAAACCCAGTTTTGAGCCTTCTGTCAGTACAAGAACCTATCCTATAAGGTCGGTACCGAGCGGTCGACTGACAGGGCAATTTGCCTTGGGGCCAGTCGACAGGGCGATCAACCAATAAGCTCAAACGGTTAATTTTTTGACCGTTGGCCGGTCGACCGGGCGGTCAATCGACAGCCCTTTCTGGGCAATTTTTGACCCTAACGACTAGTTTTTCCCAAGCCCTATAAATAGGGGGTTTTGGGGCCTATTTTCAATAAGAATTTTCAAGAAAGTTTCTATCAATTTTCTAGTGCCTCCTTGCCCATTTTCTAAAGTGTTTTAAAACAAGTTTTTGAGTTTCAATTCTCAATCTTTATTTATTTTCAAAGTGTTGAAAAAATCAAAGAAAAAGAAGTCTTTAGGAAATTTGTTTTGTTCTTTATTTTTCATATCTATCTATAGTTTTTCTCAAGTATTTTTCTTTGAGATTTTTTTTTTCAAAACACTTTAATTTCTCACACTTGAGCTATTAATTCAAAATCTATTTTTAGGATCTTTGTTTTGTGAGAAAAGTTTTTTTGGTCTTTTAAGATCACCTAGTGATTGCTCATCAATTTTGCATATTTATTGTCACATTCCTATATTTATCTTTGATAAAACTTTGCTATTTGACCTCTTTTTACTTAGTGATGTGCAGACTTTATAAAAGGAGAAAAACTGAAAAAAGCCCAAAAAGCCCAATAAATTCAGAGATTTGAGGCAATTATATGTGGAGATTGAAAGGAAAATCCAATTAAAATTGTGATTGAAAAATCAATTATTCTCTAAGTAAAGAAGAAAGGATATTCTTAGCATATTTAGAGTTTAAAACTAAATTCTGAGAATATACGCTTTGATTACATGACAAGATAGAGTCATAGAAGGAAACTCCAAAAGTCAACAATCAAAATTCGGATTCGGCTTGAGCATCTTTTAGTAATTTGATCATAACTTCCGTTATAGAAATGCAAATCTGATGATTTAAGATGCTACATAAAGAAAATTTAAAGATCTACAACTCTTCTATTGACTGCTATTTCCAATTTTAGTATTTCGTGAGTCATAATCATCCATCAATATGACAGCCAGCTGCAGCCCAACTCAATTAAATTTTCAATCAAAAGAAGAAAAGAATATTCTCAGCATATTCACAGTTCAACTTCAAAATTCTGAGAATATATCTTTTGATGAGTCAACATTTTGATGAATCACTATCCCAGGCTTCCTTATATAAATACCCAGCAGAGGCATGAGCAGGGAGAGATCTCAGATTCAAAGCAGAGATTAAAATTAGAATTTTAGTTCAGTTTTTTTTCTTTCTTTTATTTTCTGTAATTTCTTTGTAAACCAAGATTACAGAAGAGATTCATGAGAGTAAAAGAGAGAAGGTCTATATTGAAAGTGACATCAATGTAAGTTTCCTTCTTTCTTTCATAGTTTTTCAATTTAATTAAAGTTTACTTTTTTGCTTTTATTTTTCTCCTTGGTATTTTCCCTCTTGTATATGATTACTATCCATATGCATCTTTAAGTATAGGAATAACTTTCTCTTTGTGAGTGCCATTGACAGTTCTTGACGATGTATTTGCTTTCATAGTCTTTCTTATTTCATGCTTGCCTTTGAGTTTTGATGATCTAATGTGGACGGAATCGGATTTTATCTTATGGACTATGCTTTGCTCGCCTCCAACTCAAGGTAAACCTTCGCCTACGATCTAGGGTGAGTAATCTTTCAAAAGGGTAAGTCCACTTTTATCTTCTTTCTTTCTTTTTAAGATTTCTTATAATTTTAGAAACCTTAATTTTCCTTTTCTTAAAACAAAAACCAAAACAAACAATATTTTCCCCTATTTACTTTTACTTCTAACTTAACAAATTTTTTGTTTTTGTTTTCAAAATAAAGAAGAACACTTAACCAATTTAGTAAACATACCGAAACGCTTCCATCACATCCCTCCTTGTAGATTCGACCCGCATAGCCACTTCTACCGCAGATAAATTGCGAAAAGCTAGATATTCCTTTTACTTTCAGGTAACATCATTCTAAAACTCTAGCTTTTTTCCAATCAAATTTTGGCGAGGGTTCTAAGATAACATAGGTTTTCTTTTTTTGTAAGAAATTAAGTTAATTTTAAGGAATAGGAGAATCATAATTAGGATTTCTTATATTTGGTCAAAATAAGATTATTTGTTTGATTTCTAGGGTTAGTAAAAAAAAAATTAGAAAAGTAATTTAGTCTTGATTTTTACCTTGATGAAATATGTATGCTTTATACACTTACACACTTAGGGTTCAAAAACAAAGATTCTTATGCCTTATTAAAAAAAAAAAGAAAACAATATATACATATATATAATATATCAAAAATCCTCTGATTAAGCTGGGTATTTGTGCCTCATAAAGCATAAGTATTCACGCCTAAAAACGGTTCATATAATAAAATCCTTAGTTTTGTGACCTTATTTGCTCGAGTCCTTAAGTCCTTGGGATGTTTTCTGACCCAGTTCTCTAAGACTGTCTGGTTTGGGAGTCACCGATAAAAGGCTCGTTACATGGGCTGATTAGAAAGCCTTTTAGAACTAAGTAATAATACCGCTAAAAATATAAAAAAAGAAAAAAAGGCATAAGAGTTAAGAGTTAAAGAATCCCGAGTCAAAATTTTACGCTCACAAAGGTGCATATAACTTAGGGTAAAATAATTGACTAGATGAGAAATACAGTTTGACTCCTTACCTTGATTGATAACAAGTTTTTGAATAAAGACTAAGTTTAGGAACGAAAAGTTCAGTTTTTCTATAACTTATAGATTACTTAATTCTTTCAATAATACTTCAAATATTTTTCTCTTTAAAATGTGTTTTCAAAATACTAACACTTATTTTTCGTTCTTTATGGATTTTGTGGTTGTAATCCACTGAAAACCCTCACGAGACAACACTCGTCCTTTAGGGAAAACCTAGAGGTTTAACGGTTTGTTGCACATGCTCAGTACAATCGCGTGACCTGCGAAAGTGGTCTAATAATTTCTTAGATTTAGTTTGATATTTTGCTCGAGGGCGAGCAAAAGATAGGTGTGGAGGTGTGATTACTTATCAATTTTGCATATTTATTGTCACATTCCCATATTTATTTTTAATAAAACTCTGCTCGTTGACCTCTTTTTACTTATTGATGTGCAGATTTTTATAAATAGGAGAAAAACTAGAAAAGAGCCCAACAAGCCCAAAAAGCCCAATAAATTTAGAGATTTGAGGCAATCATATGTGGAGATTGAAAGAAAAATCTAATTAAATTTATGATTGAAAAATCAATTATTCTCCAAGTAAAGAAGAAAAGATATTCTCAGCTATTTAGGGTTTAAATCCAAATTCTTAGAATATACCCTTTGATTACATGGCAAGATAGAATCATAAAAGGAAACTCCAAAAGTCTAAAATCGAAATTCAGATTAGAAATGCAAATCTGATGATTAAAGATGCTACAGAAAGAAGACTTAAAGATCTACAACTCTTTTGTTGACTACTATTTTTATTTCAGTCGTTTGGTGAGTCATATTCAGTCATCAATATGACAGCTAGCTGCAGCTCAACTCAATTAAATTTCCAATCAAGAGAAGAAAAGAATATTTTTAGTATATTCACAGTTCAACTTCAAAATTCTGAGAATATACCTTTTGATGAGTCAGTATTTTGATGAGTCCTACCCCAGGCTTCCTCCTATAAATACCCAGCAGAGGCATGAGCAGGGAGAGATCTCAGATTCAAAGCAGAGATCAATATTAGGATTTTTAATTCAGTTTTTTTCTTTCTTTTATTTTCTGTAATATTATTTGTAAACCAAGATTAGAGAAGAGATTCATGAGAGTAAGAGAGAGAAGTGTTGGCCCAAGAGGTTACACTCTCCAATTGTTTTGTGTTTTGATGATGACAAACCAAATTAGAGCTATTTGGTACTAACAAGTTTGTTAAGATAAGTTTCAGGTTTTGTACCATGTTTAGAGACCATTTGCTTAGCTATTGCAAGAACTTCTAAGTTCCACCAAGCAAGGAAGGCAAATTGCACATCAAGGAAGGATCATAGAAGAGAAGGCACTAGCAAGGCATTGGATGGCTCAAAGACTTGAAGATAGCTCAAGAAGTCTTCATGTATTTTGTTTTTCAGTTTATAGTATGTTAAAGAATAGTGGATAGGTTTGAAGCTCTATCACACACGTTTTTGCGCACATGTTCATTCCAAAATAATTTCTTATAAATTATACAAAAATATTTTGCATACAAGTTTTTGCCTACAGATATATATTTATGTTTTATACTATTCCCTGTTCAAAAGTATTTTTGTTAAAATCAAAATCCTCTTTGTTTTCTTTTCTAAAATCAATTTTTGACCTGATCCGGTCGACCGGGGCAGTCGACCGAGTCTGTGTCAGTCTGGTCCGGTCGACCGGACCAGTCGACCGAAGTTCTGGCAGATGCACGTATCCATGTGCATGTCTGTCGGTCGACCGAGGCGGTCAACCGGACTATTGCTTTTGCTCACAGGTTTTATCGGTCGACCGGGTCGGTCGACCGCTAGCCTATAACGGTCGAATTTTTGTACTACCGGTCGACCGGCCCGGTCGACCGATCTGACCGTTTGAACAGTAACGGGCAGATTTTTAAGAGCTGTTTATTTTGTCTTTTGTGTTTAAAAATTCGTTTAAAGATATATTTTGATCTAATTACCTCCTAAACATCAGTAAATATGTTTTATCCCTAAACCCTAGCCCTCTCCTATAAATAGGGGTGTTTGGGGAGAGATTGGTTACAACAACAATTATTGCTAAAAATTCAAAAGTTTAAGGCTTTCAAAGTTCTTGGTTTTTGTGCTAAATTCTCTCATTTTCTGAAGGGTTTTTCAAAAGTTTTTCTCTGATTTCAATTTCTTTTCCTTACACACAAAAGAGCTTCAATTCTACTCATTATTCTCTAAGGACCTTTGTAAGGGAAGAGATTTTTGAAAGAGAGAGTTTGTGGTCTTTTGACTACCAAGGAAATCACTTGTTCTTGAGATTGTAGGAGTTGGGTACTCCATTGTAATTGTTCTTTGTGATAGTGGAAGTAGCTAGAATCCTTCTGGGGAAGGCGGGGAGTAGAGCTGGGTGCTCGAACCTCGATAACATATCCTTGTGTTTGCGATTGGTTTACTTTCTTGCACTCTTTTACTATACTTGCTCTTATTCTTGCTCATCATAATCATTGTCATATTTACTTGCTTGCATTGATCTTGTGAAACTTGATTGTTGTAGCTTTAAATTTTTTATTTGCCCCGTGATTAGCATTGTCACCTATTCACCCCCCCTCTAGGTGACTTTTCAATTGGTATCAGAGCCTGGACTCTAGGTTTGGCTTAACATCCATAGAGAGATCCTTAAAATATTGCTAATCAACATTTTCATTTCATTCATTCATCACTAGTAAACATGGCCGACAACATTAAATCCCCACCTAAATTTGATGGCCTCAATTTCCCAATTTGGAAGGTTAGGATGACTATATTTTTACAATCTTTGGGTAGCTTAGTAGCCAAGTCCTTGACCAAACCCTATGTAGCACCCGATGGTGATGAGAGCACTTGGACCGACCTTGACTTTAACTATATAAGGCTAACTCCAAGGCCCAAAACTCCCTATTAACCGTCTTGAATGAGGATGACCTTACAAGGGTAATTCATTGCCAATCCGCCTATGAGATTTGGCAACACTTATTGGTCACACACGAGGGGACTTCACAAGCCAAGAGAGCTAAGATAGATCTCTTGAGGTCCCAATATGAGTCATTTAAAATGCTTGATGATGAGTCTATTGATAGTATGGCTACAAGGTTTACTAAAATTACTAATGGTCTTTCTTTCTTAGGTGATGACATCTCCAACGATCAAAAGGTGCGGAAAGTAATTCAGGCTCTTCCTTCATCATGGGAGATCAAGGCCACCACCTTGAAGGAATTGAACGACAAGGACGAGATGGACCTCATTAGTCTCATTGGGAACCTAAAGACCCATGAGATGGAGAAGAAGGCAAGAGAAGAGGCCACTACTTCAAAGAAGAAATCCATAGCCTTCAAGACTTCATCCACCAATGATGACGATGATGAAGACGAAGAAGAAGATGAGGAGCTAACTCTACTTGTGCGGAATGTCAAGAGGTTGTACCGAAAGAACAAGTTCAACTTCCGGAGAAGATTCGAAGGCAAAGAGGAGCGGAAGATCATTTGCTATAATTGCCGCAAACCCGGACATATCATGGCGGATTGTCCGGAGTTCAAGAAGAAGATGACTTCCTCCTTCAAGCCAAAGAAACCGGAGGAGAAGAAAGCCTACAAAGCAACATGGGATTCGGAAAGCGAGTCCGAAGAGGAGGTGGATCAAGCTAATATGTGTTTCATGGCAAACACACCCAAGGTAACCCCTCAATCCTTGATGATGAAGATGATGATGTAAGTAAGGAAGTTCTAGTGCATGCTTTTGTAGAACTTTCTGAAACTTATGATAACAAGAAACTTGAATGCATAAAATTACAAAAAGAAGTTGCTTTTCTTAAGAATCAACTTGCCATTGTTTCTAAAGAAAAAGATGATATTTCTTCTAATCTCATTTCCATGCAAAAAGAATTTTGTGCCTACAAGAGTACTTGTAAGGCAAAATCTCCTATTATTGATGAAAAAGAAATTTCTTCTTTTAAATCCAAAATGAATGATTTTGAAAAAGTTTTAAAAGATTGTGCCTTTAATACTAAGAAACTTGAAGAAAATTTTTTAAAAAGCACACATCTCATGCTAAGATTCCTCATGCTCACACTACACCTAACACGTCACATGTTCATGCTCACAATGCCCATGCTCACAAATCACACACTCATTATGCCTTTAAATATGGTAGAGTATATAGATGCACATATTGTGGTAAAAATGGACATTTAGCTAAGTTTTGCTATGATCAACTAAATAGAACAAATAATCTTGTTTGGGTTCATGACACTAACCCTAGAGGACCCAAGAAAATGTGGGTACCAAAATCAAGTCTTAAATTGTTTGATGTAGGTACACACCAAAGCTCCAAGACGTAGGGAGCGGTGGTACCTTGATAGTGGTTGTTCAAGACACATGACATGGGACATCAACAACTTCACAACCCTATCAAGGTACATGGAAGGTGGCACCGTCACCTTCGGGGATAACTCCAAAGGAACTATCATCGGTATAGGTAACATTCAAATTGGTGCATCTCCTATTATTGAGAATGTTGTTTTAGTAGATGGTTTAAAATATAATTTGCTTAGCATTAGTCAATTTTGTGATCGTGGACTTAAAGTTATTTTTGATGATACTTCTTGTAAGATTTTTGATGTTAAATCCGATATTTGTATTCTCACCGGTTTTCGTGATAATAATGTTTATATTATTGACATGCTTAATTTAGATTGTTCTACTAAATGCTTAAATGCTTTTGATGAAAATTCTTGGCTTTGGCATAGAAGATTAGGACATGCATCTTTTGACCATATCTCTAGGATTAATTCAAAGGAATTGGTGAAAGGTATACCTTGCTTGGATTTTGAGAAAGACCGCATTTGTAGTGCGTGCCAACTTGGGAAACAAACCAAGTCTTCCTTTAAACCAATTAAGGATATCATGTCAACTAGGCCTTTAGAATTAATTCATATGGATCTTTTTGGACCAACTAAAACTAAGAGTTTAAATGGAAGTAGATTTGCATTTGTTTTAGTTGATGATTTCTCCCGTTTTACTTGGGTTTTCTTTTTACAAAATAAAGATCAAACTTTTTCTCATTTTAAAATCTTTCGAAAAAGAGTTGAAAAAGAAAAGGGTTTTCCGATTTTGAGAAAAAAGAGTGATAGAGGTGGTGAGTTTGTTAACCAACTCTTCATGACTTATTGTGATGAAAAGGGAATTAAGCATGAAATGTCTTGTCCTAGAACTCCACAACAAAATGGAGTTGTAGAAAGGAAAAATAGAACACTTCAAGAGATGGCTAGGACAATGATAAGTGAATATGACCTCCCTCAATATTTATGGGCCGAGGCCGTAAACACCGCATGCTATATATCAAATCGTATTTATTTGTGCAAAAATTCTTCAAAAACATCATTTGAAATGTATCATTCTAGAAAACCAAATGTTGCATATTTTAAAGTTTTTGGATGCAAGTGTTTTGTTTGAATACTAAGGATAATTTGGGTAAATTTGATGCTAAGGCTTATGAGGCTATCTTTGTTGGATATTCCTCTACTAGCAAAGCATATAGAGTTTTCATTAGATCTTCTCAAACCATTGAAGAATCCATGCATGTTAAGTTTGAAGAATCTAATGTGTTTGTTGAGAATGTTGTAGAGTTTGAACCATTAGGTGAAGACATGGAGAGACTATCCTTGAAGGACTCACCCGCTCAAGAAGAAAAGCTAGATCCTATTGGTAAAGTTCAAGAGGATAAGGAGGAAAGCACTCAACCGCTTCCTAAAGCTTGGAGATACGCTACAAATCATCCTAAGGAGCTCATCTTGGGTGATGCATCTAAAGGAGTCACAACGCGCTCCAAACTCCATGACATATGTGGTAACTTTGCTTTTATTTCTCATTTTGAACCCAAAGGCATTCTCGAAGCCGAGACGGACCCATATTGGTTGCTTGCCATGCAAGAGGAACTCAATCAATTTGAGCGCAACCAAGTTTGGCACCTTGTTCCTAAGCCCCACGATAGACCAATAATTGGTACTAAGTGGATCTTTAGAAACAAGATGGATGTCCGAAAATGTCATTAGGAATAAAGCTAGGTTAGTGGCCCAAGGTTACACTCAAGTTGAGAGAATTGACTTTGAGGAGACCTTTGCACCCGTAGCACGGCTTGAAGCCATACAGATGACACTAGCTTTTGCATGTTTTAAAAATTTTAAACTTTTTCAAATGGATGTAAAAAGTGCATTTTAAAATGGTTTTATTAATGAAGAAGTTTATGTTTCTCAACCTCCCGGTTTTGTTGATCATGTTCATCCCGATTTTATTTTTAAACTTGATAAAGCTTTGTATGGATTGAAACAAGCTCCAAGAGCTTGGTATGAAAGGCTTTCTAGTTTTCTCATTTCAAATGATTTTATTAAGGCAAAGTGGACACAACTCTTTTTACTAAGCATGTTGATAATGATATTTTAATTGTGCAAATTTATGTTGATGATATAATTTTTGGATCTACTAATGAGCTTTTATGCAAAGATTTTGAGAAAGTCATGCAATTTGAATTTGAAATGTCTTCAATGGGTGAGCTCAATTTCTTCCTTGGACTCCAAATCAAGCAGTTGCAAGACGGAACCTTCATTAACCAAGCCAAGTACGCAAAGGAGCTAGTAAAGAAGTTTGGGCTTGAAGGATCAAAGGCTTGCAACACTCCAATGGCAACTACAACCAAGCTTGATAAGGACGAACAAGGTAAAAATGTTGATATTAAATTATATAGAAGCATGATAGGAAGTCTTTTATATTTGACGGCAAGTAGGCCGGATATCATGTTTAGTGTGTGTCTTTGTGCTAGATTTCAATCGTGTCCTAAAGAGTCTCATCTTATTGCGGTAAAACGCATTATTCGTTATATTAAGGGCACTATTGGAATGGGTCTTTGGTATCCAAAAACTATAGATTTTTAATGACTAGTTATTCGGATGCCGACTATGCGGGTTGTAGAGTAGATAGAAAGAGTACTAGTGGGACATGTCAATTTCTTGGTAATTGTCTTGTTTCATGGTCCTCTAGGAAACAAAATTCCGTAGCTCTCTCAACCGCCGAGGCGGAGTATGTTGCCGCGGGGGCTTGTTGTGCACAAGTCCTTTGGATGAAACATACTCTCCTTGATTTTGATTTGCACTTTGATCATATAAAAATATTTTGTGATAATACTAGTACTATACACATGACCAAAAATGCAAATCAACATAGTAAGACCAAGCACATTGAGATTAGATATCACTTTCTTAGAGATCATTTTGAGAAAGGTGATATAGATATTGATTATGTTTCCACAGATTTACAACTAGCCGATATTTTCACTAAACCCCTTGATTTTGCTAGATTTTCGTTTATTTGTGGAGAACTTAATGTTTGTATTATTGAATAGACATGTTTTTCATAACCCTTTTTGATGTATGACAAAAAGGGGGAGAATAAGTTTACATGACAAAAATAAGTTCATTTGGTCTTGGTTCCATATGAATTTATATGCTTTAATTTTAAGATTTGTTTTATGAATTTATATGTTTTGGTTTTATGAATTCTTGTGTTTTAGTTGTTTTGGTATTTTTGGTATCAAGAGCAATTTTTGTGCTTTATATATTTGTTTTAATTAGTTTCAATAATTGGTGCATCATTTCAATTATTAGTATCTAGAGCATATTCTTGTGTTTTATGTATAGCATAATTTGAGGGGGAGCTTTCTCCTCCCTATATTTTTGTCAATAGCCTATTTGTTTTGTCATCATCAAAAAGGGGGAGATTGTTGGCCCAAGAGGTTACACTCTCCAATTGTTTTGTGTTTTGATGATGACAAACCAAATTAGAGCTATTTGGTACTAACAAGTTTGTTAAGATAAGTTTCAGGTTTTGTACCATGTTTAGAGACCATTTGCTTAGCTATTGCAAGAACTTCTAAGTTCCACCAAGTAAGGAAGGCAAATTGCACATCAAGGAAGGATCATAGAAGAGAAGGCACTAGCAAGGCATTGGATGGCTCAAAGACTTGAAGATAGCTCAAGAAGTCTTCATGTATTTTGTTTTTCAGTTTATAGTATGTTAAAGAATAGTGGATAGGTTTGAAGCTCTATCACACACGTTTTTGCGCACATGTTCATTCCAAAATAATTTCTTATAAATTATACAAAAATATTTTGCATACAAGTTTTTGCCTACAGATATATATTTATGTTTTATACTATTCCCTGTTCAAAAGTATTTTTGTTAAAATCAAAATCCTCTTTGTTTTCTTTTCTAAAATCAATTTTTGACCTGATCCGGTCGACCGGGGCAGTCGACCGAGTCTGTGTCAGTCTGGTCCGGTCGACCGGACCAGTCGACCGAAGTTCTGGCAGATGCACGTATCCATGTGCATGTCTGTCGGTCGACCGAGGCGGTCAACCGGACTATTGCTTTTGCTCACAGGTTTTACGGTCGACCGGGTCGGTCGACCGCTAGCCTATAACGGTAGAATTTTTGTACTACCGGTCGACCGGCCCGGTCGACCGATCTGACCGTTTGAACAGTAACGGGCAGATTTTTAAGAGCTGTTTATTTTTGTCTTTTGTGTTAAAAATTCGTTTAAAGATATTTTGATCTAATTACCTCCTAAACATCAGTAAATATGTTTTATCCCTAAACCCTAGCCCTCTCCTATAAATAGGGGTGTTTGGGGAGAGATTGGTTACAACAACAATTATTGCTAAAAATTCAAAAGTTTAAGGCTTTTAAAGTTCTTGGTTTTTGTGCTAAATTCTCTCATTTTCTGAAGGGTTTTTCAAAAGTTTTTCTCTGATTTCAATTTCTTTTCCTTACACACAAAAGAGCTTCAATTCTACTCATTATTCTCTAAGGACCTTTGTAAGGGAAGAGATTTTTGAAAGAGAGAGTTTGTGGTCTTTTGACTACCAAGGAAATCACTTGTTCTTGAGATTGTAAGAGTTGGGTACTCCATTGTAATTGTTCTTTGTGATAGTGGAAGTAGCTAGAATCCTTCTGGGGAAGGCGGGGAGTAGAGCTGGGTGCTCGAACCTCGATAACATATCCTTGTGTTTGCGATTGGTTTACTTTCTTGCACTCTTTTACTATACTTGCTCTTATTCTTGCTCATCATAATCATTGTCATATTTACTTGCTTGCATTCATCTTGTGAAACTTGATTGTTGTAGCTTTAAATTTTTATTTGCCCCGTGATTAGTATTGTCACCTATTCACCCCCCCTCTAGGTGACTTTTCAAGAAGGTCTATAATGAAAGTGACATCAATGTAAGTTTCCTCCTTTCTTTCATAGTTTTTCAATTTAATCAAAGTTTACTTTTTGCTTTTATTTTCTCCTTGGTATTTTCCCTCTTGTATATGACTACTATCCATATGCATCTTCAAGCATAGAAATAAACTTGTCTCTGTGAGTGCCATTGACAGTTCATTACGATGTATTTGCTTTCATAGTCTTTCTTATTTCATACTTGCCTTAGAGTTTTGATGATCTAATGTGGACGGAATCGGATTTTATCTTATGGACTATGCTTTGCTCGCCTCCAACTCAAGGTAAACCCTCACCTACGATCTAGGGTGAGTAATCTTTCAAAAAGGTAAGTCAACTTTTATCTTCTTTCTTTCTTCTTATGTTTTCTTATAATTTTAGAAACCTCAATTTTCCTTTTCTTAAAAAAAAAAACTATACAACAATATTTTCCCTTAATTACTTTTACTTCTAACTTAACAAAAAAATTCTTTTTGTTTTAAAAATAAAGAAGAACACTTAACCAACTTAGTAACATACCGAAATGCTTCCATCGCATCTCTCCCTGTTGATTCGACCCGCATAGCCACTGCTACCATGGATAAATTATGAAAAGCTAGAGATTCCTTTTACTTTCAGATAACATCATTCTAAAACTCTAGCTTTTTTTCAATCAAATTTTGACGCCGTTGCCGGGGAGGAAATGGTATTGTAATTAATTACTAAGTGGTTAATTTTTCTTCTTTATTTTTGTGTGCAGGAGTAGATTACAGAAAGTTAGCAACTACAAAAGGTAACTCTGTAGTTATTATCTTTCTTGTTAACTTATTTTGCACTCTATATATATTTTTTTAATTCAACAGTAACTCATGTTTGTAATTAATTAAAAAATAGTTAGACTTTGCATTTAGGCATTTGTCTAATTTCGTTTACATTTTACATTACTGTTGAAGAGTGCTGGAGCAAAGGTACGTGTGCATAGCATGTAGTATAGAAACACTTTGAATTATTTACATCACTTAAGTGTTGCTTTTCAGATACATGCACACGTTGCACTAAATTGATTTCAGGGCTTATCCTATAAACAAGATAAGGTGGATAAGTCATTATCCTCTCTTAGCCCACAAACAATCTCCTCATTCACTAACCCAAGTCAAAGTAAAACTGAGTAGATGTTAGCCCTAGGGACATCTCAGAGTCAAATAGGAGACTGACCTAAGAGGAAAGTTGTTAGAAGTTGACCCTTACCAAATCGGTATCTAAGGTTGGGGATTGAGGGGCGAAACCCTAAAGGCTGGTGGTTTGGTTTAATTAGGCCCGTTGTTTTTAAGCACGGATGCCTCCCACCAATCTTACCCCTACTTGGCCGATATACTTATGATCAGATTCGACAATATACGCCCCGTAGACAGTTTAACCATTTAGGAGTCGTCTAGGTCTAAAGTCTTCCCTAACTTAGGCTAGATTTTTGTTCTTTTTATTTGTTTGTTTGTTTGTTTGTTTTTATTTTTTTTGCTTTTGACATCTTGGTGATATGGATTATAATTACAATTATTCATATGCAAATAGTGAATCTTATTTCACCCCGACTCTTTTTACTCAGATATTACTAACCCGGTATATGATAACTTTAACTAACCACGTATGCCGGATTGGTTTTATCCGAATCAATATATGCTTCAGTCCTAATACTATGAACAAGATTGGAATAATCATCACTACTCTTCACAGATCCAAGGGGATACAACTCCCCGAGTCGTATTGTCAACCACCTTACCAATACCCGGCTTCTTATACTCATTTTCTGAGCAACCATTAGAAGAATCAATTACTGGGAAAAGAGGATGGAAGTTTTAGAAGAGCTTGAGCGATGAATTCAAATTTTAGAAGACTCAAAATCCTATCAAAATTTTCAAATCACATATCCGTACTCTCTTTTTCAAGAAGAATATACCGATTTAGAAAAGATACAGAATCCTTGATTCAATTCCAAAGTGATCCACTCGATATGATAGAGGTAAGACTTAGTCGATTGGAAAACATGCGTAAGAATAAGGAAACTCTCCCTACCCAATCTTTGACTATTCCTGATACTTCTAGTCATATTGATGAAAACCAAGAAACATGGTATCTTGAAGACTTTGACCAAGATTCAATTTCACCACAAAACCTTGAACTTGACCAATATCAACCCATTGACGAATTGGCAAGTTTTCATTTTAATGAGATTGAACTTGATTATGAATGTGAACCCGAATCCCAACTTTGTGATTCAGTTCCCATCTTCGAATCTATGTTGACTCCGGTATTCTTACCCAATTTGGACCAATTTCTCGAGCCAACATTTATTTCCGTATCCATGTATCTAGAAATTGAATCACCAATTTTGGATAATCACATTCCATTGATGGGAAAAGAATGTGAATTTCAATTTTGAATTTGGACTCAACTCTTGAACCAAAACTGATTGTGTCACGCCCCGCTTCCCAAAATACGCTGAAGCGGAGACGCGACGAGAGTCGGCGACGTACATACGCGAGGAAAATACCTCACATATACGCGCTAAGCCTAAAGTAACCTGAACAAGCTATAAATCTGAACTAAAATAATCAGCGATCACTGCAATAATACATATAAAGGCTACACATGATCCCAGATGAAATAAGGAATGAAATAGAAGCTAAGTGTGATATGCAAAAATCAAAGAATAATAGCAGGAATAAAGAAAGGAAAGAATACTAAAATCAAAAGAGAGAGCATCCAGTTCCTCGCAAGGCGTATCCAGGGTCGTCAGAAAGCGACCTGGTGAGTGTGTGTAAAGAAGACTGCTCGTGCATATAAACAATGTGCACAAAATAATAACAAGATAACTGCAAACATAAGATAACTAAATAACATGATAAATAAACAACTGAATAACAATAACATGAATAAGTGTGCAGATAAAAGACAAGTAAAACAACTGTAAACAAACAACTGATGTCTAGATGTGTATCCTAGCAATATCACTAATCTGGTATATAAATCCAGTCATGGTTACAATCATATGTCTATCATAGTGAAATATATGTACAATCAGGTGATTATGGTCAATCACAATACATTAACAATTCATTATCATTTATTATGTCAGCGAACACCAATTGTCACCTGTAATAGACGCATCCCATACTACGCCTACTACATGTGTCAATCAGGGTCCTAAGTTATTGAAACTGATTGGTTGGAGACATATCCATGCTTTAGGTGGGTCTCATACATACCCGGGACCACGGCCTTAGTTTTCTGGCGCTGAACCAGGCCGTACCGCTAGGTACTCAGTAACAGTAACAGTAATCTCACTGTGAAAACAGTGGAACAGTAACAGTACAGATGAGATGTCAGTCATCCCCTAGGAACCCTGCCGTGGAACCCTTAGTCGACTGCGCAACCTGTATCCTGGGTCCACCCAAAATATAGACGCTGTCTCCTCCATCAATTTTCCCAATCTCAGTGTAAGTTGTTTAATTACTTTATTATTGAATTCAGTAAAAAAATCAATACTCATGTTACCTATAACACTGGGACAATGCGGTGATAGTAACGATAACAGTACAGTAACAGTCAGTAATCGTATACACGGTGAACAATATCAGTAACAGTGAACAGTAACAGTAACTGTGTATACGATGAACAATGGGACTGTACAGGGTGTTACGGTCAAACAATCTTTTCCTAGTAACTTTCAGTAACATGAAATAATACAGTAACAGTCTAGACACCTCTAGTCAATATACGATCTCATATATATAACCGACCCAAAATCTCATAATTGTACTGAATACAATACCAATGAATCTGCCAACTCATAATTTTAATAGTCATCATGAACATTAAGTATCAATCTATATCGAGTAGTCTGGTACAATAAACCACCGTCTCAATATATCAATAATCAGTGATCAGTTCTCTCACCCTATCAATCAACTCGATCCTCAAGTCATCAATATATTCACATCTCAATAACTAAAATACTACATGTTTTGATACATATAATCAAATCCTTATATTCCAATTCGATCAAGATTATCACATACTCTCACTCTATCAAGGTCAATCACAGGATCCCAAAGTCAAGTAACATATCAGATATATATCTAAGATCTATCAGGTCAGGTCAATTCAATCAATACCTATTCCTCAAAATCAGATTCATCCAACTATAGCCAAGATCATAGCTCAAGGGTAGAGTCCTCAGTCCATAAGAATCTAAGAACAACAGTCAGACTAAAGTTAGTCGACTAGGGGTGGAGCAAGTCAACTAGGGAAGTGGGGTTAGTCAACTAACAAATAGGATAATTTGACTATAGAAGGGTACTAGTCGACTAACAAGAAAGGCAAGTCAACTAGTATAAGTATTGGTCAGTAACAGAGGCTACATAACTTTCTAAACAAGCACCTAGTCGACTAAGGATATGACAAGTCGACTAATTTAAGATATTAGTCGACTATAGGAAATGGCAAGTCGAGTAGTGCAGGTTACAGTCAACAAATAGAGAGTTCACAACTATTCTAAATAGGAACCTAGTCGACTAAAGAACTATGGTAAGTCGACTAATAGGGGTATTAGTCGACTAATAAAAGGTCAAGTCGACTAATATACCTGCATACCTGATATTGAAATACACCTACACATATATCCACATTCTCTTCAAATGTACACGTGCTGCACTCACGCACACAGCACCCAAGCCTATGGGTTTCTACATTATATCTGTGCACACATAATAACTTACACATATATAATCAAGTAATACATATAATCAAGTAATACGTGCGCACTACACATTAATTTACACCACACACATAAACATATCTACGAACACTTAATTAATTAAAGAGAGAGAGAGAGAGAGACACTCACATCATGGGGCACGGGCGCGTTCGCTCTCACGTCAGAGGGGGAATCCGAGCAAGGGGGACTCGGCCTGGACTGCTGCTGCTGGAGTTGGCCGGGGCTGCTGGAGGAGATGCACACGGCCACGCGGCGACGGAGCTCGGCAATGGAGAGAGGTGGAATCTCCGGCTGTGTGGTCGTGGTGCTGCCGCGCGCTGCTGGAGCTCGGCTTGCTGGAGGCTGGGCGCGCCAAGGGAGGAGGTGGGGCGACCTGCTGGGCTGCTGTTGCTGCGCTGGATCTGCAAGCACAGATCAGAGGGGGAGAAGCTGGAGATGCTACCGAAGGCTGGTCTGCTGGGCTTCTGGGCGCTGCTGTGCGTGGTTGCGCGGCTGTTAGAGTTGCTGTTGTTGTGGGCGTTGCTGTTGCGCTAGACTGCAGGGGGCGGCCTGCTGTTGCTGCTGGAGGGGTGCTGGGCTTCTGGAAAGGAGGAGGGGGTGCGGCTCAGGGATGGTGGGGGATTTGGGCGGCTGTGTAAAAGAAGGAGAGGAGGATTATTAGAATTAGGTTAGGTTTAAGGAATAATTAGGTGAAGATTATATAGGGTGGGTTGCGGGTTAACGGGTTTTGGGTTAGATCCAAATGGGTATGGAATAAGTATACATCATGGGCTAATTGGTTATGAGAATAGATATTGGGTGTAGGATTAATAGGTGTGGTTCAAAGGAATAAAAGGAGAAGGAATACTATTACTAATAATAAATAAATCCAATAATACTATTAATAATAATACTAATAGCAACACATGAAAATTAATATTAGTAATGAGAATAGTAATCAGTAACACTAATAATAAATAATTACACTAACAATATTAATAATAATCACATTAATAGTAATAACAGTAAATTATAATAATAATTAAAGAATATTAATGATGAAACTAACTGCTACTAATATTAACAACTAATAGAAATAAAAATAATAATAATTAGTAAGAAGCAATGTTAATGAAAAATAAAATAATGCTAAATATAAAGTCTAGTTAACATTTACCATCTTAAAATAATTTGCATATTTAATATATTAATAATCACAAGACGAATCAATAAATCATGTTAATTGATAACCTTAATAAAATAATTAATAAAGTAGAACAAATACTGTAGGAAAAATAAAAATACAGTATTTCTAACTAGGGATCTTACAGATTGTCGAACCCAAAGTTAATTTTTCCGAGTTAGTATTAATTCCTGAACCTATCATTCTTGAGCCCAAGTTAACCATTCCACCAAGTCACATTCTTTTGTTGGACATAAGTATAAACTATGATGACTCGGTGATAATTTTTCAAGACTGGTCATGTAAAGGGAATAAGTTTCGTGATAGGATCTTTCATGATCCTATTTATATTGAGGACTGTAAATATGTAAATGAAAGGAGGTCAATAAAGGTGTGTTCCGTGAACCACCACATTATCTTGATTGGGTAGCAACGCTTGACCCAATCCGACCACCACCAAAATCACCAACTTAAGGTAAAATTTTCCTTCTCTTTCTTCTTTTTCATGCATTTAAACATTCATTTATGCATTGAGGACAATGCATGAGATAGGTGTGGGAGAGGGTTCTAACATAACATAGGTTTTCTTTTAATTTAAAATAAAGAAAATAACATTTTTTCTTTAAAAAATAACTTTTTGAAAAGAGAGTAATATTTGACATATTTTTTGTAAGAAATTAAGTTAATTTTAAGGAATAGGAGAATCATAATTAGGATTTCTTATACTTGATCAAAATAAGATTATTTGTTTGGTTTCTAGGGTTAGAAAAAAATTGGAAAAGTAATTTAATCTTAATTTTTACCTTGATGAAATATGCATGTTTTATACACTTACACACTTAGGGTTCAAAACCAAAGATTCATATGCCTTATTAAAAAAAAGAAAGAAAGAAAAAAATAATATACATATATATAATATATCAAAATCCTCTGATTAAGCTGGGTATTTGTGCCTTATAAAGCATAAGTATTCACGCCTAAAAGCGGTTCATATAAGAAAATTCTTAGTTTTATGGCCTTATTTGCTCGAGTCCTTAAGTCCTTGGGGCATTTTCTAACCCGGTTCCCTAAGATCGTCTGATTTGAGAGTCACCGACAAAAGGCTTAAGGCTCGTTACATGGGCAGATTAGAAGCCTAATAGAACTAAGGAATAATATCACCAAAAATATTAAGAAAGAAAAAAATAAGACATAAGAGTTAGAGTTAAAGAACCCCGAGGCAAAATTTCACAGTCACAAAAGTGCATATAACTTAGGGTAAAATAATTGACTAGATGAGAAATACAGTTTGGCTCCTTACCTTGATTGATAACAAGTTTTTGAATAAAGACTAAGTCTATAAATGAAAAGTTCAGTTTTTCTATAACTTATATATTACTTAATTCTTACAATAATACTTCAAATATTTTTCTTTTTCAAAATGTGTTTTCAAAATACTAACACTTTCTTTTTCTTTCTTTATGGATTTTGTGGGTGTAATCTACTGAAAACTCTCACGAGACAACACTCGTCCTCTAGGGGAAAGCTTGAGGTTTAACGGCTTATTGCACATGCTCAGTGCAATTGTGTAAGCTACAAAAGTGGTCTAATAATTTCTTAAATTTAGTTTTAATGTTTGCTCGAGTGCGAGCAAAAGATAGGTGTGGGGGCGTGAAAATGAGTATTTGAAAAACAAAGAAGATTTGTATGATGTTTAAAGAAAAATGAGGTTTTGTCTTCAAAACTTGATTTTGTTTTAAAGAAAATAATTCTTTGAAAAACAAGATTGTTTGATTTTCAAGGAATTAAAATGTGTTTCAAAAGAAAAAGTTTCTTTGAAAAATGATTTTGATTCTCATATTTCTCATGATTCTATTGCTTCATCTTCTTGTGATAATATTTTATTTCTATTACTTGCTCTACATCTTCTTCCACTATTGATGATGATATTCATGCCTTAAAGAATAATGTTGATTGTTTAGGCTCCACTTTGAGTCAATGTGTCATAAATCACAAAGATTGGAATTCATTTTTCGCAAGAAACATGCTCCACTTATGCATGCACATAATTCACGGCATACACATGCTTCTCATGTTCACACACACGATACCATATATGCTAAAGTGTACACCTCTATTTGTAGTCGTAAGGGCCACTTTGCAATATTTTGTTATGATAGGTTAAATGCTTTAAATTTTGCATGCAAAAATATTTGGGTTAGGAGAGATGTTAACCTCGGAGGATCCAAAAAAGTTTGGATACCAAAATCACTCCTATTATCTTTGATGTAGGTGTGGGCTCTCACAAGACGTGAGAGTTTTGGTGCCTTGGTGGTGGATGCGTTTGAGCCAAATGGATAACATTGGTTGCATCGCTATCAAAAAGTTTTTGTGGAGGACCTCCATGTTTTGGAGAAAAAGAGACTAGCCCTACCGGTGTTGATAACTATCTCTATCCTCCTCATTTTGTTTATATGTTTTCATACTTTTAGATTGATGATTTTTAGTATATCTTGATTTTCATGATCATTATGTTTAAATGCAATGCCTATTAAGCTAGTGGTATACATATATAGTGTTTGAGATACACTCATGTTTATATGGACAGATATCTTTGTGTTCTCATTATAATTTATCTATTGTATATATTCTAGTTTAAATAACACTTGCATTTGCACTAATGATTACATTTGTATTTCAATCATGTTTTGTTATTTTTATGCTTCATGTTTTGATTACATATTTAGATGTAAATTTTCATTAAAAATCCGTACTTATACATGTACAATTAGTAAGCTACACTTGATTCTTATGAATGGGTGCCTTATTGCTCATGTGTACACATTAGGTGTACTTGTATAACTTAGTTTTGATGATTCTTGCATCTATACTTGTACTCTTTCATTTGTTTTTATTTCACCTTTATACATGTTTTCTTGAATGTATTTTACTTCATTTATATGTAAATTTTGTTTAAAACTATATGATATACATATTTTATCCTTGAGCCACTTGCTTTATATGCCATGTACTACTTTATGGACTCAATCATGCTTGGATAATATGTATACTTTAATTTTGATGAAACATACATATGCCTTGAAGTTTGTTTAGTTTTTGATAAAATGAAAATTTTCATATTTTATGGTTTCATATTTATGAAAAGAAATTTCATTTGTTTTATTGAGCTTCATTGATTTACATCCATTTATATGTTTCTTACATGATTCTTACACACTCGATATATTTTTGGTTTACTCATAATTTTGATTTAATGAGCATCTATGTGCCTTATAGACTTTGAGTGTCAATTTTTGTATAGTTAGCATATTTTCATGGATATTTATATGTTTCATTCGTTACTTGAAGGATTTTGGACTAGTTTTCAAAATTACCTTAAAACAAGTTCTTTATTCTTCAATTAATAGAGTTTTCAACCTATGCTAAATATTTTTTCAAAATATTATTTTTGAAAACTTCTACCTTATAGGTAGGTTAGTTGGGTGACCATACTTTGTATGCTCTCTAATGTTTATCTTTTTAAACATGTGCATGATAAGGTAGATGTTATGAGTTATACATGATTTCAATGATATTTTTTTTTATACTCATGTTTTCTTATATATGTATGCATCATATCTAAATTGGTATCATATTTCAATTTCTTTAATCAACATACATATATATGATCTTTTGTGCTAAATTAAAATGCTTATACATACATTTTTTATAGCACAAATTATTTTATGCTAAACTTGATTTAATTCTAAATGTTAATTGAAATCTTTTACTAGCTTTGCATTGATTTTGTTCGTACTTCAAAGGGGGTGAAATTCTTGATTTTACATTCAATTGACATTTCATATAATTTCAAACGGTATCTTACTCCCACTCTTTTTGAGAAAATATTTTTTTAAAAAATAATTTTATTTTCTATTGATATTAAAATTGGTTTTAATTGGTTTTCAAATTTTGTTTTGACATGTATTGCTTTTATAAGGGGGCTTAATATCTCCTCTATATATATAGATTCATGATAAGTGTAGTATATAGAGAATGACTTGACATCTTTTCTTTATATGGTATACGTGTGTAGGGGGATCTTAACATCTTCAATTATGCATTATATATTATGCTTATATGAGTTAGGGTTTAACCATCCCTTTCTTCATGTAACACATGTATGCAGGGGGGTTCCTTATAGTCTCTCCTCTTCATGATTTCATATCGTACATATATTTATCTTATTTTTCTTCATCCCTTTGTTGATGAGTGATGAAAAAGGAGAGAATAATTTGAGAGCTTATATATGCATGTTCTAGTTTTATGCATATATTGTGTTTTGATATCATATTTTGTTTTTGATATCTAGAGTTTGTATGCATATCCATTCTATTGGATTGTTTATTGGTATCAAGAACTTATATTGGCTCATTAGTATCAAGAGCTCATATTGCGTATTCATTTTTATTCATTTGGTATCATAATTTCAATTAGTATTGCATATTTTCAAATTGTTCAATTGGTATCAAGAGCATTGGTATCAAGAGCTTACATTGCATACTCATTTGAAAGTGGTATCAAGATTTTACATACATTTGGTACCTACAGCTAATATTGCATATCTATATAGTTATTATGATTGGTATCATACCGCTTTTATTGAATATCTATATATTTTTATTGCTACGCATGGGTTAAGGGGGAGCTTCTATGAAGCTCATCTTTAATCCATGTATATATAACTCCATGAGTTTTGTCATCATCAAAAAGGGAGAGATTGCTGGCCCAAAGGCCTATCACTCTAGTTTTGATGATGATTAACTCATAAAGTTATAATACTAACGATCTTATGTTTACTAAGTTTTAGATATAGATCAAGATCATAGTTGGTGTTTAGCTTCAACAAAAGGTGAAGTCAAGTTTTGAAGTTATCACATGTTGATTCAAGAGCTCGCGCATCAAAATTGCATCAAGTACTCGAGATAGAGACAAGCTCTATAGATCGTTTTTGGATCAAGTCATCTTGGAGAAGAAATCAATAAGACGACGTGTATCTAGGTTTGTTTAGTTTAGGATAAAATAGTTTTGAATTGCTCAAGAATACACCACACATAAAGTTTATAGTTTTTGTTTTTAGTTTAACCATTTTAGTTTCAAAAAAAATTATGTTTACATCTCAATAGAATAAGTTTACATGGTTTATATATGTGTTGGATTCTATTTACACATATTATTAGAGCTTTATTGTTTAGCAAAACTTATTTCTATGTGTTCTAGTTTATAATGTATATGGTTTTAAGTCTTTAATATATCAAGTATACATCTTTTAGTTTCATGAATAGATTCATCAAAAGAAGTTTTACATGGTTTATATGTATATTGGACTTCATCCATATATATTGATGGTTCATATATATTTAGAAAAACTTATTTTGTTGTATCTTGTCATGTGTTTATGTTTTGTTTTTATCAAAACTTATTTTGGTATTTATTGTCAAAAATAAGGATATTTCATCTACTATGTGTATTGGATTCTATCCATACACTCTAAGCTTCAAATGTGGTTTAATATCTTGTTTTTGTATTCAAACAAGTTTTGAAAAAAATCAGCTTTTCATTTAAAAGTTGATTTTTGAAAAATACAATTTTTATTTTAAGCTTTAATTTCTATGCCTCAAAATAGTTCACATGTTTGTAATATGTGTTGATTTTTTATCACACATATTTTTACTTCAACTTATTTACATGAACTTATTTTTGTGAAATTTATGGAGTTTTGTTAGAATTTATAGGTTTTTTAAGTCTAGTTTTTAACCTTATAAATCCTGTTTTCTAGGCTGCTGTCGGTTGACCAACTGGTCGACCGAGCCATGTGTCGGTCGACCAAGAAGTCAACCAACATGCACAGAAACATGCACAAGCTTTAGCCCTTGGCTCGGTCGACTGTAGTAAGGCATGGTCGACTGACTGGCTCAGCTCTAGCCTCGGGTTTGGCCGGTCGATCGAACGGTCGACCGATAGAGAGAAAGTCTCTCTGTGGCTTAGGGGCGGTAGACTGCAACCCCAAATGTCATAAATATGATAGTTGGCCGGTCGAACGGATGGTCGACCGACAGGCCTGTCCGGCCTGTGTTTAGCCTCCAACGGCTATATTTCTGAACCCTTATATAAATGGGTTCTTGGGGCCAATTTTCACCAAGATTTTCAAGAGCCAAAACTTCTATTTTCTATAGTGTTTTTAATAAGTTTTCAAACAAGTTTTTGAGCTTCAAATTATATATCTTTATTTTGTTTCAAAGTTTTAAAAAAATCAAAAGAAATAAGTTTTGAAAATCTAGTTTCTTGTTCTTCATTTCTATATCAATTCAAGAATTTTTCCAGAGCTTTCTCTTTGTGTTTCTTTTCCAAAAGTTTGGTTCACTCGCATATTTGAGCTTTTCATTGAAAATCTTTCCTCTAGGATCTTGTATTATGAGAGGTTTTTATTTGTGATCTTTTGAGATCACTAAGTTCTTGCTTGTGATCATTGGATTACAAAGTTGTAACCTTTTTCTCTTTGCTTTGTGCTTGACTTTGTGCCTCCCTCTTGTGCAGAGGTGTGAGAGAGTTGGAGATGTGTACTTCTGATTTGTATTTGTAATTTCTCAGTGGAGGTCCCTTTGTAGAAGATCTTATAGTGGATAGTTGAAATCCTTCTGTGTGAAGGCGAGGACGTAGAGCAGTGGCTCGAACCTCGAAACATATCCTTGTCTTTACGTTTGGATCTTTCTCTCTCAACTCTCTCTCTCTCTTTATATCTTGCATTATTATTGCTCATACATATACATGCTTGATATTGTTTTTGTGCTCACACTTGTGTTCAACCAAAAGAGTTATTGAAGCACAATCAACTCATAATTTAGAGGAATTATGAGGAGAAGTTCCAGAGCTTTTCATGGGGAATTCGGACTCACTCTTGGTTACATATAGTGTGTATTTAGCATTTAGTTTAATTTCATATTATTTGTCCTAGATTAGCACAATACCTATTCACCCCCCTCTATATGTACTTTCATTTTCACGTCTAGTGGCGTGTTGGGTAAATAAGGTGGAAAAGAGAGAGATTGACGATTTATTCAATTAAATCTCAAAATTCAGAAGAAAGGGGATCGATTTAAATTCAAAGGTTCTAGAAGCCATTTTATTTGAATATCAAATAAGATAATATCATAAAAATTCAGGAAAATAGATTTGTTGAAGGCTCTATCACTTTCGCCGAGAATAAAGAGATAGATCATCAAATCTAGAGCAGATATTCAAAATCTAAGAAGATAAAATAATAGAGGATGAATCAACAGACGATTGGCTCCCGGATCCGGCACTATGACCAGGAATCGCGAAAATGTGGCTTTTCGAGGCCATGTCGTGAGATCAGGGAGAGTGTTTGCTCCCCTATCTTCATACGCTCTCCCCCCCCTTTTCCTTTTTCCTATAATACTAGTTTTTCTAAAGAGAAAGGTAGATGAGTGTAATATCCCTAACCTAATAGTACTGTATTTTATTTTCTTTAGGTATTTATTACATTTTTATTTACCGAGTATTTTAATGAATCAAGTTGATTTATTATTTTCCTGAGATTATTATTATTAAGTATGGAAATTCTTTTGAGATAATAATTGGTAATTTGATATTTTATGTTTGCCATTATTATTATTAATTGTTAACTTAATTAGTATTCTCATTATTTCATTAAGGTTATTATTTATTCTATTTAGTGCTGCTATTATTATTGTCATTATTATTATTAATTAGGATTACTAATATTACCTGTTATTATTAGTATAGAGTTATTAGCATTTATTTGTATTTATTTCTGTGGTGATGACTAATTACCTTTCTTAGTATTTTGGCTACTATTTTTGGTGTCACTATTGATTATTAATATTATTATAGTTATTTCTATTTATTATTATTTGAGTTATTCTCCAAAACCCAATAACCCATCCTATAAATAAATCCTAACTTCTAAACCTAAACTAAAAACCAAATCCTAATCTATCTTCTCTTCTCCCAAGCCGCACCTCCCCCTCGATGGCCGATCCATCAGCAGATTCCCCTCCAGCAGCACCATCTTAAACCTCACCCACTCCATGGCTTGCTGGAGCTCCTCCTCGCCATCGCCGGAGCCGGAGCATACTCCCATCTTGGCCGGCAACACAACCGGATCTTCTCCTTGATGCGCAGCGGCAGTACAGCCCACGGCAGATCTGTGGCGAGCGGATCCTCTCCATCGAAGTTCATCGGCCTCCGTCGAAGTCCGTTCGTGCTTCACCCCAACAGCATATTTCACCCTCCAACCTTCCTGCCGCAAGCCAACCTATGGCCATGGCCGGGTTCATCCCATTGGCCAAGCCTGCTGCTCCCACCAGGCCGTGAGCCAGGCCGCATCACGTCCTTCTCCATCCTTTGGCCGAGTATCATGGACAGCACCAAGCCATCTCCTCAAGCCGTGAGTAATCTCCCTTCTTTCCCCCTTTATTAATGTTGCATACATAAAGTGGGTTTTATTAAAGGTGCTTGTACATTATATTAAATATTATATTAATGAATGTAATATTAATGAAATAATATATGTTTTTTTCATGTGGTGTATTTATGTGTGCGCGGCAAAAATCCTTACTCCGAGCTATTTTCGGGCTTTCCGCGGGATGCCGTTGATCGTCGTCGGCGAGCGCGTACGCACCCCACGCCCTTCGCGGCGAGTTGCTCTATCCAACGACACTCTCCGCGACCCCGTACGCCTCCGTCGGAGCCTCCGTCGGTGCGCCGCAAATCGGCTCGAGGTTAGCTTTACATTTTATTGTGTGGTGGCATTTGTGTAATAATTAAAAGTTATATAAATGTGTGAGATTGTGTGTGTGTGCGTGAGTGCCTTGGGTTTTTGCATGCATGCATGAGTGAGTTTTATTAAAGGTATTTTTATATTATTTTAATTAATTACATGTTAATAAATTAGTGTGAGTTATCATGTGTGTCTACATTATGTGCATGTATGGGTGTTATAAATACTTATTTGTGCATGCATATTAATTAATGAATAGGTATTTATAGTTAGTAGTATGTATTTATTAATTTAGATATGTATGCATGTGTTTATGTATAATCGCGTATAGGTATGCATGATTTATATGCATGTGTTTCTATTCATTGTATAGATGGGTGTGTTGCATTGGCGTGCGCAAGTTCAGGCGAGCGGCAAATCCAGGCCCTTCCGGCGAGCGCGAGATCACCAGCTTGCAGCTGGGCCTTCCCCAGCACCCTGGCTACCCTCCTATGCAGTCCGACAGCGAAGAGCGGCACCATAGCGACCGTAACGGCGACTCGCCCGGTAACGTGCAGGTTTCCCAATGTGAGTGTCTCTCTCTCTTTCTCTCTCTCTCTTTATTTATTAAGTGACCGCAGATATTATTTTATATGTTATGTAAATTGTTGAGTAGATTTCTTATGTTACATGTTTATGTGTGGAGATCGCCGAGCGTGAAGGTGGACGGTCATCTCCCGTTTATTTTACATGTTGGATGTATAGGAATATGATATGCATAATTCTTGATACATGTTAGAACCCCCATGTTTGTCCTATGTATATCTAGAGTATTGTTGTAGACATATCAGGATGTAGCATGAGGGTAATTGAGATGGATATTGGTGGTAATGACTTGATCTAATAGAACTTAGATGCATGTATATGTTGTGATACCGAGTATCGGGATATCATGTTTGATCTTAATAGAAGTGTGAACCTTTGAGGATTTGGAAATCAGATTGAATTGTTAGAGTGAGAGAGCTGAGCTTGAATATGGATATATGTTGGAATGATAATTATTATATCAGAATCATTGATGTAAATTGATAATTGATGATCATATGACTGTTGGGAATCATGAGTTGGTTGTGTTGACTTTGGATTGACCTGGGACTTATGTTATTTACATTGAATGATGATCAGTAGTTAGAAATGTCTTTATTAGTGAGTATTTGAGGACATATCAGGTATGACTGAAGTAGTTGAGTAGATATTCTAGATTACATGTGTTTGAGGATGTTTCTTATTTAATATGATTGGGGTATGTGTTTGACTTGTTGATCTCGAGGACATGCATAGTTATTGATTACACCTATTGATAGAGATTGAGTTATGACGATAGTAATCTAGTCGATATCAGCGACCTATATCTTGGAGTTTGATAACAGTTATTATTTGATCTCAGTTATTGAGGGTTATAGGATTAGAACATATTGGTATTGAGAAGAGGACTAATTACAGGTTCTTTGATATGGTAGTTACCATTTTGGATTACACTGATACTGACTGATACTTAATGACTCATGAGGATTATATTGAGAATATAAGTTGATGGAATAGTAATGATATCTCTTTGGTATGGATGGGTGAGATTATGATCAGATTGGTTGAGACTGTTTATTGAGCAGTAGCTAGACTGTTACGGTTATTTTTGTATCCATGTCATTGAAGTTACTGGGAAATGATTGTTTGACTGTAACCAGAGTACAGCCCTATTGTTCATCGTATACACGGTTACTGTTACTGTTACTGTTACTGTTACTGTTACTGATATTGTTCACCGTGTATACGATTACTGATTGACTGTTACTGTACTGATATTGTTACCGTCCCGTAGCATCCCAGTAATTGAAATGGCATAAGGTATTGATTATTACTGATGGCATTACCTGACTGATTGCACACTAGACACCTTTTACTGGACCTTGGCATATGACTGTATCACTGTTACTTGACATCTAGTACTCCTGTACCCACTGTATCCATGTCCCATGCAATGTTGACCTGTTAATAGCACAGTCAAAACCGGCGTCCGGCGGTTTGCCGCCTGGTGTCGGGATTGACGAGGATGTATCCCACAATCGTGCTAGCGTCCGGCGGATCTTGAATGGAACTAAGTGCCACACGGAACAAAGTGCCACATCATACACATGGTGGGGGCCACCTCTTGAATCCGTGGGGGCCACCTCTAGAATCCATTCCCCTCAGAGCAAAGTGCCACACGGAGCAAAGTGCCACACTACATACGTGGTGGGGGCCACCTCTTGAATCTGTGGGGGCCACCTCTTGAATCTGCAGGGCCATTTACTGACTGTGCCACCTGGTGTTAGCGTGATATTGCATTCTCAGTGCCTATTAGCATCCACACGCACTTGTATGATGATAACTCCTAGGACTCATATTATTTGGTTCTCTTTCCCTATTCGAACAATGATACCCGCATATCGGAGTTCGAATGAGTTCTACTGGATGTGCGGGCTCCAGGGTGAACTGTCGGATGTCGTGGGACGCCGGTGGGAAAGTGACAAAGATAACGTAGAATGCTGTTATTGTTATTGATTGATTTGAATGAATACATTGTGCTATTACCCTGAATGGTTACCCTGCCTTATGACACATGACTGTATACATGATTGTAACCAGGACCAGACTTATGACCAGACTTGGATACCAGTTTAGTGACATGTAATGGATACCTATTTGACATTGATTGCATATTTACAGTTGTGCCATTTGACTGCTATCTGTATTTATGTCTTCATCATATGTGTTACTGTTCAGTTATTTATTGTGTTATTTAGTCTTTCTATCTGCAGTTGTCCTTATTATTATATATGCACATGGTTTCTTCTGCACGAGCTGTTTCCCCTTTACACACACACTCATTATGGTCGCGTTCTGACGACCTTGGATTTGCACGTCCAGCTATTGGACGATTGTTTCTAATGTGCAGGTGTTTGATGAGGCGGTACGCTTTACGAGGAGCTTGGGTCCTCTCCCTTTGATTCTGGTATACTTGCATTTTATTCTTGTTGTTATTCTTTGATTCCTGTATATCACCTTTGACTTCTATTCAGCTGTCATTTTTTTCCTGTTATTCATTGCTATCATGTGTAGTCTTATATGTATTATTGCAGTGTTCTTTGATCATTATGCTTCCGATTTATAGCTTGTTCAGGTTACAACTGAGGCTTAGCGTATATGTGGGGTATTATCCTCGCGTATATACGTCGCCATAACGTCTCCGTATCTTTAGGATTTACAGAGTGGTATCAGAGCCTAGGTTTGACATAAAAGAGAACCTAGTTCCTACCTGTAACCTGAGACGTTATGTTGACACTGCAATATACATATACTATTCACGTGATAATATTGACTCCATTTGGAAATTGATCGTCCTCCCTTTGAAAATTCTATTCTTGATCTGTTGATATTCATGATTCCAACACTTCAATTAGAGTGATTTGGATTTCCATCTTATTTCATCCTTCCTTTCTATTTTATTCCTCCTGATTCTATCTCTTGAGATCGCTTACTCCATGTTGAAGCTGGTAGCAGAGATCAGAGCGCGCAGCGGAATCGTGGAGTCCCAAGAGGCGATGTAGAAGATTGTTGTGTTCTCTCTTGATCTTTGATTTTTACCATTCCCTACCTTATGTGAATTTCGAGGACGAAATTTTTATTAAGTGGGTAGAATGTAATATCCCTAACCTAATAGTACTGTATTTTATTTTCTTTAGGTATTTATTACATTTTTATTTACCGAGTATTTTAATGAATCAAGTTGATTTATTATTTTCCTGAGATTATTATTATTAAGTATGGAAATTCTTTTGAGATAATAATTGGTAATTTGATATTTTATGTTTGCCATTATTATTATTAATTGTTAACTTAATTAGTATTCTCATTATTTCATTAAGGTTATTATTTATTCTATTTAGTGCTGCTATTATTATTGTCATTATTATTATTAATTAGGATTACTATATTACCTGTTATTATTAGTATAGAGTTATTAGCATTTATTTGTATTTATTTCTGTGGTGATGACTAATTACCTTTCTTAGTATTTTGCCTACTATTTTTGGTGTCACTATTGATTATTAATATTATTATAGTTATTTCTATTTATTATTATTTGAGTTATTCTCCCAAAACCCAATAACCCATCCTATAAATAAATCCTAACTTCTAAACCTAAACTAAAAACCAAATCCTAATCTATCTTCTCTTCTCCCAAGCCGCACCTCCCCCTCGATGGCCGATCCATCAGCAGATTCCCCTCCAGCAGCACCATCTTAAACCTCACCCACTCCATGGCTTGCTGGAGCTCCTCCTCGCCATCGCCGGAGCCGGAGCATACTCCCATCTTGGCCGGCAACACAACCGGATCTTCTCCTTGATGCGCAGCGGCAGTACAGCCCACGGCAGATCTGTGGCGAGCGGATCCTCTCCATCGAAGTTCATCGGCCTCCGTCGAAGTCCGTTCGTGCTTCACCCCAACAGCATATTTCACCCTCCAACCTTCCTGCCGCAAGCCAACCTATGGCCATGGCCGGGTTCATCCCATTGGCCAAGCCTGCTGCTCCCACCAGGCCGTGAGCCAGGCCGCATCACGTCCTTCTCCATCCTTTGGCCGAGTATCATGGACAACACCAAGCCATCTCCTCAAGCCGTGAGTAATCTCCCTTCTTTCCCCCTTTATTAATGTTGCATACATAAAGTGGGTTTTATTAAAGGTGCTTGTACATTATATTAAATATTATATTAATGAATGTAATATTAATGAAATAATATATGTTTTTTTTTCATGTGGTGTATTTATGTGTGCGCGGCAAAAATCCTTACTCCGAGCTATTTTCGGGCTCTCCGCGGGATGCCGTTGATCGTCGTCGGCGAGCGCGTACGCACCCCACGCCCTTCGCGGCGAGTTGCTCTATCCAACGACACTCTCCGCGACCCCGTACGCCTCCGTCGGAGCCTCCGTCGGTGCGCCGCAAATCGGCTCGAGGTTAGCTTTACATTTTATTGTGTGGTGGCATTTGTGTAATAATTGAAAAGTTATATAAATGTGTGAGATTGTGTGTGTGTGCGTGAGTGCCTTGGGTTTTTGCATGCATGCATGAGTGAGTTTTATTAAAGGTATTTTTATATTATTTTAATTAATTACATGTTAATAAATTAGTGTGAGTTATCATGTGTGTCTACATTATGTGCATGTATGGGTGTTATAGATACTTATTTGTGCATGCATATTAATTAATGAATAGGTATTTATAGTTAGTAGTATGTATTTATTAATTTAGATATGTATGCATGTGTTTATGTATAATCGTGTATAGGTATGCATGATTTATATGCATGTGTTTCTATTCATTGTATAGATGGGTGTGTTGCATTGGCGTGCGCAAGTTCAGGCGAGCGGCAAATCCAGGCCCTTCCGGCGAGCGCGAGATCACCAGCTTGCAGCTGGGCCTTCCCCAGCACCCTGGCTACCCTCCCATGCAGTCCGACAGCGAAGAGCGGCACCATAGCGACCGTAACGGCGACTCGCCCGGTAACGTGCAGGTTTCCCAATGTGAGTGTCTCTCTCTCTTTCTCTCTCTCTCTCTTTATTTATTAAGTGACCGCAGATATTATTTTATATGTTATGTAAATTGTTGAGTAGATTTCTTATGTTACATGTTTATGTGTGGAGATCGCCGAGCGTGAGGTGGACGGTCATCTCCCGTTTATTTTACATGTTGGATGTATAGGAATATGATATGCATAATTCTTGATACATGTTAGAACCCCCATGTTTGTCCTATGTATATCTAGAGTATTGTTGTAGACATATCAGGATGTAGCATGAGGGTAATTGAGATGGATATTGGTGGTAATGACTTGATCTAATAGAACTTAGATGCATGTATATGTTGTGATACCGAGTATTGGATATCATGTTTGATCTTAATAGAAGTGTGAACCTTTAAGGATTTGGAAATCAGATTGAATTGTTAGAGTGAGAGAGCTGAGCTTGAATATGGATATATGTTGGAATGATAATTATTATATCAGAATCATTGATGTAAATTGATAATTGATGATCATATGACTGTTGGGAATCATGAGTTGGTTGTGTTGACTTTGGATTGACCTGGGACTTATGTTATTTACATTGAATGATGATCAGTAGTTAGAAATGTCTTTATTAGTGAGTATTTGAGGACATATCAGGTATGACTGAAGTAGTTGAGTAGATATTCTAGATTACATGTGTTTGAGGATGTTTCTTATTTAATATGATTGGGGTATGTGTTTGACTTGTTGATCTCGAGGACATGCATAGTTATTGATTACACCTATTGATAGAGATTGAGTTATGACGATAGTAATCTAGTCGATATCAGCGACCTATATCTTGGAGTTTGATAACAGTTATTATTTGATCTCAGTTATTGAGGGTTATAGGATTAGAACATATTGGTATTGAGAAGAGGACTAATTACAGGTTCTTTGATATGGTAGTTACCATTTTGGATTACACTGATACTGACTGATACTTAATGACTCATGAGGATTATATTGAGAATATAAGTTGATGGAATAGTAATGATATCTCTTTGGTATGGATGGGTGAGATTATGATCAGATTGGTTGAGACTGTTTATTGAGCAGTAGCTAGACTGTTACGGTTATTTTTGTATCCATGTCATTGAAGTTACTGGGAAATGATTGTTTGACTGTAACCAGAGTACAGCCCTATTGTTCATCGTATACACGGTTACTGTTACTGTTACTGTTACTGATATTGTTCACCGTGTATACGATTACTGATTGACTGTTACTGTACTGATATTGTTACCGTCCCGTAGCATCCCAGTAATTGAAATGGCATAAGGTATTGATTATTACTGATGGCATTACCTGACTGATTGCACACTAGACACCTTTTACTGGACCTTGGCATATGACTGTATCACTGTTACTTGACATCTAGTACTCCTGTACCCACTGTATCCATGTCCCATGCAATGTTGACCTGTTAATAGCACAGTCAAAACCGGCGTCCGGCGGTTTGCCGCCTGGTGTCGGGATTGACGAGGATGTATCCCACAATCGTGCTAGCGTCCGGCGGATCTTGAATGGAACTAAGTGCCACACGGAACAAAGTGCCACATCATACACATGGTGGGGGCCACCTCTTGAATCCGTGGGGCCACCTCTAGAATCCATTCCCCTCAGAGCAAAGTGCCACACGGAGCAAAGTGCCACACTACATACGTGGTGGGGGCCACCTCTTGAATCTGTGGGGGCCACCTCTTGAATCTGCAGGGCCATTTACTGACTGTGCCACCTGGTGTTAGCGTGATATTGCATTCTCAGTGCCTATTAGCATCCACACGCACTTGTATGATGATAACTCCTAGGACTCATATTATTTGGTTCTCTTTCCCTATTCGAACAATGATACCCGCATATCGGAGTTCGAATGAGTTCTACTGGATGTGCGGGCTCCAGGGTGAACTGTCGGATGTCGTGGGACGCCGGTGGAAAGTGACAAAGATAACGTAGAATGCTGTTGATTGTTATTGATTGATTTGAATGAATACATTGTGCTATTACCCTGAATGGTTACCCTGCCTTATGACACATGACTGTATACATGATTGTAACCAGGACCAGACTTATGACCAGACTTGGATACCAGTTTAGTGACATGTAATGGATACCTATTTGACATTGATTGCATATTTACAATTGTGCCATTTGACTGCTATCTGTATTTATGTCTTCATCATATGTGTTACTGTTCAGTTATTTATTGTGTTATTTAGTCTTTCTATCTGCAGTTGTCCTTATTATTATATATGCACATGGTTTCTTCTGCACGAGCTGTTTCCCCTTTACACACACACTCATTATGGTCGCGTTCTGACGACCTTGGATTTGCACGTCCAGCTATTGGACGATTGTTTCTAATGTGCAGGTGTTTGATGAGGCGGTACGCTTTACGAGGAGCTTGGGTCCTCTCCCTTTGATTCTGGTATACTTGCATTTTATTCTTATTATTATTCTTTGATTCCTGTATATCACCTTTGACTTCTATTCAGCTGTCATTTTTTTCCTGTTATTCATTGCTATCATGTGTAGTCTTATATGTATTATTGCAGTGTTCTTTGATCATTATGCTTCCGATTTATAGCTTGTTCAGGTTACAATTGAGGCTTAGCGTATATACGTGGGGTATTATCCTCGCGTATATACGTCTCCATAACGTCT